>KZ806880.1:162316-175697 GCA_000696205.2 Oncopeltus fasciatus
TATATATATATATATGGATTCTTCTTAAGGTTAAGTACTTCTTTCTCTGAATCCATTTCAAATGAATTATATCATAACTTGCCAATATTTTGAGAACTTCAAATTTTACATACTAAACCTTGGCTGATCAAAAGATGAGTAAAAAAAATATTATTTCTGCCTTAGCCCCCTCTAAAGTCTTTTTTTTTTTTTTAATTCACAAAGATGTGTACTATCATTTTGTAAATTTTAGTTATAAATTATAATATTTAACTGATTTAAAGGTTATGAGAAATAAACCTTCCCATTTCAATTCGCTTCTGAAGTGTTCTTCCCCCTGTTTTTTTTTTTTTTTTTTTTTTTACTTTAATGAATGGTCAACTTAAATATGAAATATAAAATTAAAATGATGAATGGTTAAAAAAAAAATTGATTATGCTCTCTTGGTCGCAGAAGTACCTATTCATTTCCTTCCTAAATTATATAGCTCTTTAGCTACTATTGCTTTAACTCTCTTAGAATTTCATGTGAAAGTCAGACCTCTAGAGTATTAAAATATATGGAGAGAACTTAAATATATTGATCTGATGAAATCTCTGATTCAAATTTTTTCTTGATTACTGTTCTTATATTGCTTATAATTCATATATATGCTTAAGTGTCACACTTTTTGATGGATCTTAATTGGGCAATACAGAAGCATAAGGGAGGGTGGTTCAGTGGTAGGCAAAATCAGAAAATATTGATTTTCTTCTCAAATGTTTATTAATATAAATTTATATTTGATATTTTAGAAGAGTATAATAATATTATGCTATGATATGAACTATAACTATATCAAAGTAGATAGTTGGGGCTTAAAGAAAGAATATTGTTTTGCTCAGCTCTACTATTAATCAGACATGGTTCTTTGTGTAGTTTAAATTCCATATATAATGTATTTTAAATTAATTTCTGCTTAATTGGAATATGGTGTGAAGTTAAATAGCAGACTTGTAGATTTACAAAAATCTCTTTAAATATATTTTTTTAATTTGTAAATATTTTCCTTATTAAACCTTTTTTTTTTTTTTTAATTTTATGGAACACAAATTTTGATCTTCCTCTAACCCCAACTTCCTGATTTCAACCAAAAACTAATCCATTCAATATTTTGCAACAAGGAACCTAAATACTGTATTCGGTTTCTATATTTTAAAATAAGAAGCCTCGACCAACACTCAAAATTACACTCTTAAATATCTTCCTTTATTTTTGTTTGTTTGAAAATGTAATAGAATATAAATGTATTTAACAATTATTTATAACATTAATGTATACTAATATCTATGTATAAAGTATATATAGAAAACTAAACACTCGTGGTTGCGATATATAGTAATTAAGAACAGGTGGTATAGAGAGAGTGTAGTGCACACACAAAAAGAAAAAAATTACAAAGAGTAAAATTTTGGGGATCTCTTGCCTTTGTCGGTGAGGAGTGAAGAGAGACTAGCTAGTCTGTTTTTTAAGGGAAAAAATACTTTACTGATTTTTATAGTTTAAATATAGGTTGTGTCTGTCATTGTTTGTTAAAAAATTAGCTATATTAGCTTGCTTAAATGACTAATAGAGTTATATAAAAGTTTAAATCTTGAAATTGCATTAACTTTAAAAGGTTTAAAAGGCAAGAGGCGCTACTTGCCCTCTAGTTCCCCAGCCCCCTTTATAAATGAGTAAAAATCAATTCTTTTCATTTTTATAGTTATCATGTGTACCTGAAAGAGATAGTTTTAAAATTAAGAATGTTGCTATTAGTTCAGCTATGAGTAGTAGGGATTTCATAATTTCAATAAATAAAATTTATAAATTAAAAAAAATAAACTATTGTGGAATAGTTAGCAGTGTTTTATTTGTTTCTTTACATAAAAATGATCTTTCTTTCTTTTTTAATTTAATTGCCATTGCTCGTGAGAAATAATCAGGGTTTTCGGACAGGATGAAAGAAACAGAATACTCCAAAATTATTGGGTAATAACTTTTTTATCTTATTATTGCCAACATTTCGACTCAACTTGACAGTCATCATCAGGGCTAAAATACAATACACACTATTACACTTCTAAAAATTATAGATTGGAATGAATAGACAGAGATGTGGTACGTTATAAGATAGAAAATGAGAGCCAGGGATTGTTTAATGAAAATATTTTCCATATAATTCAATGGAAAAATTTTCCATATAATTTCTCTTGTCCTTTCCAACTTCCCGTTAAAGGGATTTTACAGGTCATTGTTACTTGCCTATAAAGTTTGCCAACTAACCCCCTGTCACCAGTTGTCTCTCAACATCTCTCTGTAGTGTGCGATGTGACCATTAACCTTCCTTGGTTTATCTCTCCATACTTTATTATCAGTGCATATAAAGTTTATTTATATTTTCATATTTGTATAGTTTTTAGTTTATTCTGTATATCATTTTCTATCTTATATTTTGCAAGTAACAAAATTAAATGAACTACTTGTGTAAATGTATTTTTATATTTTTTAATGGTTATTTACTACTATTATGACTAATTATAAACTAAGCTAGTTTACTATTAGCTACTTATAGACAGACTCTTTGAATCTCTATTTAATGCAATTGTATTAGCATTTTTTTTTTTAACCTAGAAATTATCTTTGAGATACGACCAGTGTATAGCAATTTCAGCTCTTAACTCTTGGAATAAGTTATAATGAAATTAGATATTAGCTGGCAGTGATAAAGCTGAAAAATTTGTTTCAGCCATTTAGTAGAAATAGATGCTTGGCTCACTTTTTTTAATCATAAAAGATTACATTTTGCGAGGGATAATTCTTTTGATCTTTCATACTGATTGCAATAATATATTCAAATAATCCATAAAGGGAAAAATAATTTGTGTATGAATTATGGGTATTCAAATGTGAAAGAGATGACACTTCTTTTTAAATTAAGCTCTTAAAGAGGTGTCAAATAATGTGAAACTATTTCACTGTAATTTTTTCCCCTCCTATGCAACCAATTAGGTCATAAGTGAAGGAGAGTTAAAGGGTACGTAGCCACCTTATCATACACATTTAAGCAAGCTGGAAAAAAACCAACCTATCCTTGCCTGGAATCTAACCCACAGAGCCAGTCTTAGGAGGAAGATATTTAAGAATGTAAAAGAAGACTTTTCACTAACCAGCTAGCTGGTTTATGGCTTGTTTAATGACAGCCTTTTCTCTTCATTGTCAATTTTTATTTATAAAATTAAATTAGTCATATACTCATATTTTTGTTAATCATGATGAAACCAGCTAATATGGAAAATCTGCTTACCTCTGTGTTTTGAAACATTTGTGATTTTCAAAACAACTAAACTTAATTACCATTAAATTCAAGATATATCTTTAAAGATTCAGTTCATTGTATATACATTTAAGATTAGATATCTGTTTTAGCGAAATCCAAAGGAATTGAAAAATTAAATTATTAAATGGTTTTGAAATTTTCTAAAAATTCATCTCTGATCCTTCCTAATATACAGAAAAAAATATACATATGTATATATGTGTTATACATATGTATATATGTGTGTGCATGTGTCAATGCTCTAAACATCAGTTTTAAGTTTTTCTTAATGAACTGTATGACATGTAGCTTTGAAATGCAAAATGATAGGCTAAGTTTGTTATTGAGCAAAATTGGATTATTAGTTATTCAGGATTAGCTGAAGTGTCAAGAGCGAGTAAAAACAATTTTTCCATTGTAACAAGCATAATATTTAATTGGATTATAGAAACTCAACTCAGATTTGTTAATTGGTAAAAGATATACTCTGTAAGTGTGGAGAGGGTGAACACTAGACATGGACTGTTTAAATGTACTTATCAACCATATTACTAAGTAATTTACTTACACTACACAGTTCTTGAATACCCAGCTTTCTTTCCTTTACCCTACTAATAAAACAATTTTTTTTTTTTTTAATTTTTCTGTGAAAATTAATATTAATATGATATAATATAAAATATTCAAAGTTGCTGCCAACATAACAATTTCTATGTTTCTTCAAGGTCAGCCTCTATCACTTTTTCTCTTGAAATTCTGTAATCTAGCACATCATCATATATCACGAGCTGTTGTTTTTATCAAACAATATGACATTTTTTTTTTTACATTAGGCCAAATTTATTTTCCTTCATAGCCTATTTTAGTAATATCTAGCTCTTATTTATGTTATCTTCAGTTTAATGACATTTAATGCTAGAATAAGCTTGAATTTTTGTTTTTATCCTTTAGGGAATGGTTGAGGCTTTTATGGGTCTTGTAAAATTATTATGAAATGATTTAATATTTTAATTGTCCAAGGTTGTTTACATTTATTTGATTTATGAATTACCTACTATTTAGGATTCAGGAGTAGCAGACAAGGGGTCATAACGCCCTTTTGAACTGGTCCAAATGCTTCTTTTATGTATATTTATTAATTTTTAGTACTACTAAGCCATTTTGAATAAAGCTTTATTTCTCTATTGAACTAATATGTGTCACATTAAGTGGCTCTATTTAGAGGATTGACAGTAGAGACAGAAATTGTATTTGACTGTAAGTAATCAAATATTCTTAGATGATTATCTATATATAGTAAAATCCATTAACCAATATGTGCCGTTAATATTACTCAGTTGTAAATGATTTATAATATTCTCCAGTAAGTCTTCTGGAGGAAAGCTGACTGTTATCTCTTGAATAATGTTAAATTTAACTCAGGGGTGTCAGTTATTTTTACAATGTAGAATACAAATTGCATATATATATATATATATTTCCATATTGAGAAAGTGACTAGATATATTATTCTAACATAGAAAACATACTTTTATGTTGTTTAGTCAATTATGTTGGTCCCTTTTGTGTTTGTCTTTATTTATTATATTTGGGGCCAGATAAATTATTCAATAGTCAATTGTAAAAATGTTAAATTAGTAAGATATTGTTTAATGAACAATTATTTAATAAGTATTGTATTTATGAAGCCATAAAAGATAAACTATAGTTTGTTAAATATTATACATTATTAGTTCTAGATTTTAGTTATTTTTAGGAAAAAAATTGTGTTTTCTAGTTTGTTTTGAAAATCAGTCTTCATTATTTGGATTATATAGGTTGTGCTAAGAGTAATCATATTTGTTTAATTTATTTATTTTCCATTTTTATATATTTCATAAATTAATGAGAACATAAAATTACTTTTTGTATAGTATTTTATGTAATTTGTATGATATTATATCAACTTGTAAAACAATGTTATAACTAGCAGAGAAATAAATTTAAATTTAGTTTATTTATACAGCACTATATTTAACCTACACAAAAATATTTATAAATATTTTTATATACCTAAATAATAAACTTATGTATTTGTTAATTTTTGTGATATTTTTATTAAATAAATTAGTGCCTCAGAGCCATTCCACATAGAATTTATCATTTTCACTTATTCACTCAATAAAAAACTCATTATTCCCTTACTTCATTAAGCTTAAGAAATCATGTTAGCCTAAAGAAATTAAACATTTTATTCAGTGTTGAAACAGCATATGGAGCTCTGCATAAGTGTATGTATTGGCTGGAGTTTCTAACTTAGACAATATAGTGATTGTATCTCACCCTTGTTAACATACTGGGCAAATTTTGGTATAATCAGAGCATTAACTGTAATGTGTTCACTTAGACCAAACTTTTAATAGCTCTGATTTGCTAACTGCGCCTGTTGGTTGCATGACCTCACTCTGCCCAAGATATTTAGCTCTCTTTGAGTAAGTGTTTCCATTGTCTTTCAGATCTCAATCTGACCAAAATACTAAGTTCTGATAGCTGTACCTAACTACAGTTATTAATGGAATTTTGTTATTGTTAAGGAAAAAAGTTTTTATAAACACATTTGGATTTATTATGATTATGAAATTGTTTACACCATAAACAAATTATTACTAAATCTAAAAAGTGCAGAATTATTATTGTTGAATGGTTTGAGTGAGTTCCACATGTTATTAATTGATACTGAAATAAGAGGACACTCTTGCGGCAGCCCTTATTTAAACATTGATTCAACATCTTCCGTCTTTTTAAATAAGAAAATAAACCTCAACCCTTTATTTTTGTGACCACTCTTTATTTTGTGCTTTTAGATTGTTTCATTCCAAAAGCCATTTATTTCTCTCTGATGACCAAACACCTGCAAACCTTCCTCATCAACAAATTAATTTAAATACTGTTTCAAAATGTTACTGGGTCTATACAGGTAACTCAGCACTAAGCTACCTACTTTGTGTCGTAGAAATTCATTTTTAACTCAGTAGGAGCAATAAAAGTTACACATGACTAATCTCATAGACAATATACTCCTGAATATAGCTTGTAGACAAGTCTTGACTCGTGACAATGTCGTGTTTCTGTCTGGGCTTCTGCTGCTGATAATTATTGATTGTACACAAGCTATGTTTGTACATTGACTAATGTTACAGTGAACTGGGAAACCAAGGAATAACAGACTTGTTAAGGCACTGAAGCAAATTTCATGGGGCTGTCCCAAGTGGTGGAAAAAGCTATCCTTTATAATGATAACCAGGGGACTCAAAAGCATGCCTGAAATCTCATGGCCATATGAAGCACATCAACATTTGATTGTGTAAAATTTTATTAAGGATTTGGTCAACGATGGTGCTATTTTATTAAAGCATCTCAAGAATGAAGCGAGACACAAAAGAAGCAAAATCACAAAGACTACTCTAGTAAGTTGGGACAAAACCCAACCACTTGTGGGTGGGTGATTAAATCCATCGAAGACAAAATTTGCTCTTTTATGCATATTTTTTATCAGTTGTACTTATCATTCCTAACCTTTCCTTGCTCATTTGCAAGGTTTATTGTATGATTTTCTTGTTTAATAATACATAGTTCTAAAATGTGTAATTTATTTATGAATTTATATGTAGCTTCCATTACTATTAATTTTCAGGAATATGTATACATAAATATAGCAAGACTAATATTATGTCATATGATTATTTTCTTTTCTTTGAAGCTTCTAAGGTGGAACAAAATAAAAGCTATGTGAGAAAATATCCTTACTTGCCCTATTTTCTGTCACAAATGTATTGACCAGATTAATTAGAATTTGTCAATAATAATCTTTAAAGTAATTATCTAGATAAATTGCAGAAACTTAAATAGTCCATAAATCTCCAATTTGTAATTAATTGACAGATATATATATATATATNATATATATACATATATATATATATATATATATATATATATATATATATCAAGAATATAATAAATTATAAATTTGTTAAATTACTTTGTTTAGAAAACACAGAGGAAAAAAAAACCAATAATAATTATTGAATGTCACTAGCTTTCATGAATGATGAATTTATTGACGGTATGAAAGAATGTTCATCATTAAGTCATTCTATTATTGAGCAAAGTATGCCCCCAAGTCCCAACTGATGAGGCCCTTAAAATGAATATCTGAATTTGTTTTTGTCAGAAAACATTTTAATTTCTGATTAATAAATTCAGAATTCGGTTATTATAAGTTCAGGTTTATTCACTTTGTGTACTTTATTGTCTATCCATTGCAAACTATTCCCTGGTAGCTCAAACAATAGGTTATTGATAGCTGCAGCCTGCTTGTTATTTCTAGCACATCCCTAGTATTTATATGATATTTGGGCTGCTTCTGTATTTCACTGTCTCCTACCAAAGAAAATATTTATCTTGTAGAAAATAAATTTAGAGACCTGTTCTTTGCCCAATCAAATTATTTATTTAACCCACTTTTACATTTATATTTTACTGGATCACATCAAAGTCACTTGATTACACTTAAATTTCACAAATTGCCATTCTAGAGTTAAAGAATGAACTTGCTTTAATTAATTATATTCATGTTAATCTTGTGCCAGTCAAATAAGAAACAACAATAAGATTGTGATTAAGAGCAATTATCATAATAATACTACTTTTGAAACAAGAATATATTATTTAGCATAAAAAAATTTCTTAAATTAATATTATTTTTATGGTTTGTACTGGTGTAGAGCTAAACAAACCACGAACTTTTAACTATTATAATAATAATCTTATAACTTCAGAAAAACACTAAACAGTTAATCGTCAATGGATTAAAAATGGTCACCAATCTAATCTACTTACACTCTTCTCTCCCACCCATAAATTTTTTCAGGAGTTTCCACTGGCCCCACCCTCTGTGACTGTCCTTTTGTGTGTGTGTGTGTTTGGTCAAAGTCCTCTATGGTTATAAAGAGTGTAGGACCAAAAGTTGAAGTTGGGTTGAAGAGGGGAGTTTAGAATAACTGCTATTTGTCTTTAATAACAATTATAATTTGTAGTTTATTTGGCTATCTATGTCAGAACTGATCTTTATTTTTCTTCGAATTTTGACATTGAAATGTTGGGATAGATGGACAATAAAAAATAAATGGCAAATAGCAAAATATGAGTAGGTGAGCCAAAGTACAAAAACTTCTTTCTCCTTCAACAACTAAGCGAGACGCACCATATAAGATAAGATATACTAATTACATAATTTTAATTAAGTTTTTCCATTATTAAAAGTTTGTGTGAAAGAGTATTCTATTAAAAGTTAAATTGAAAATGGAAAGTACGCAGACAGAAGGTTGCCCTTCTCACTTGTGATTAGGCTTGAATCTTAAAAAATCCTCAAACCAGGGTTGTCCTTTAAAAGAGTTATTCCTAATAATTGTTTTGGTATGTTTGTTGTTTTTTAAAGTTCATTTTCTTTGTTTAATGTATTAGCATGAAATTAAGGTATTAGTTAAGTACAAGGTAACTAAGTAATATTTTTAATGAATGGATAATGAACTAGGAGAGTCTTTTTACAATAAAATTTATATAATTTATGCTTTTCATTAAATGCATGCATAACACATCTTTTCATAAAATATCAAATTTTGGTAAGACAATACATATTAGTGATTATTTAAATAACCATTGTCATATGGCTATTTAATGGGGATTCTTAGTGCCTAATATTTATAGACAATTTATAATACATAGCCAACCCCACCTATTTATTTTCATACAAATATTGCATATCTTAATTTTTAATTATAGGTCAGAAACCAGGATAAACCTTGATGGGTCAGTGCCGAAACTGCTATACTTTTCGGGAAGTCCATAGGATGTAGCCCATCATTTGGCTTACATTTTGGTGATCTAACAGTGATGTAAAATAGACCTCAAAAAAGGTTACGCATAGAACAATATAAATAACATGTGGAAAGGTAAGTAACAAAGTGACGTCGAAAATCTATCACATTCACCCCCTCCTAGGTTTGGTAGTCGTCTTGCCAGGCGGGCCTTCTACGGATCCGCTGACTTCTTCGAAGCTGCTGAGCCGGTGGTGTCTGTGGAACTGGTGATGTCTTTGGAGCCGGTGATGTCTGTGGGACCAGATCTTGGTTCTGGCGTGGGCCGGGAGATGTGTGACCCGGCGCACTGGAGGGTGGTTCAACTGATGCAGGTGGTGAGTCAGCGCTTCGTACACTTCATTGACAGGCTTCAGATAATTTTTTTTTTTTTAAAGACAGATATAGCATCATTGAATGTCCCACATTCGCTGATGTAGTCGTAAAATGCCGGAGAGATGTGGTTAATTAGTAATCTTTATTTGTCTGGATCACTTGCCTGATTGGAGATTATGAAGTTCTGGAATGTTCGATACCAGTGATTCCATTCTTGAGAAGCGGAGTTCGTTTCAGGGTCGAGTTCGAGTCCTTCGGGTCTCAGCAAGCGATCCATGATGGACAAAATAATGTTCAATAAATTTATGTAAAATAGACCTCAACGATTAGAACAATATAAGTAACATATGGAATGGTAAGTAACAAAGTGACATCGCAAATCTATCACAATCAGTTCTGCCCAAAAAACCTTTTTCAATTGGTTCTCCTCTTTTCCAGATTTTCTGTTTTCAGATTCTACTTGTTTTGGAATGTTAGATATAAAATTATAAAAGAAAAAGGGGGTTATAATTTTATATTTTCAGGTCCTTTTTAATATTTTGTTTTTGAAGAAAGAAAAATGAAAAAACGCTGTAAATGATTACTCAACTTCATTTATTTATTATTTAAGATTGTAATTAATTGGTTAAAATATGATTATATCAATAATATGTTCCACTATGAAAATAAGTGGAATTAATTTCTATTCTACATTATTTTCTAAAGTTTATAATGAAGGAAGAAATTATAAATATTACAGGTTTATGCTCTGAATAATGTATTCTTCTCGTGATAGAATCCAGCAAAAATACAAGAAGGTGATAAAAATATTTGTAGTAGATTATAGACTTATTATCGTTGATGACAACAAGAGTGTTGAAGTAGTGGCTATTTCTAAAATGAAGTAAAAATAAAAGCTGTTTAAAGTTCCCGATCGAGAAAATTTATCCACCGATTGTAAAGTAAACCATTCCCCCTCATAATCGCGTCCACTTAAAAGTGGCGTATAACACAGACCTATTTATGTAAGGTCACAACTTATCTTACAGTGTAATCTTGAAATCACACTTATTTAAAATTTTCATGAGTACCCCCCTATTTTTAAATTTTGCTTATACAACATACTATAACACACATTTCTAAACACACATTCTAAGAGATAAAATTCATGTGTAGTTGATGGGATACATGATTTATCATCCCTAACACTTGGCTCACCTAAACTTCTCCAGGTGCGCACCCCTAAATTTGAAATCTCTACTTGCATGAGTAATTTGTTAAGTATTTTTATTTAAAAAATCATAATTGGAAGAAGAAAGTAATAAATTGATTAACGCGAAAAATATTTTTGAAGAGGTAAAACGTTTGTTTCCTTCTAACTAGGATCAGCGAAGTCTGTAAAAACTCATCAAAAGTCACATCATGGGACCAACGTGAATAGCTTGATTTTTTTACATGAAATATGCTAAATGTTCATTTAATCCTTGGGCTTCCCTCTAGAAAGGATGATAAAATTATTAGGTTTAAATTATGTTTAATTATTCTAGACTCTACATTCCTAAAAGTGGCAGATTGTATCGTTATTTAGAACTAGAGGTTAGAATTCTCACGAAAACAATCTGTCATCTTAAGTTTATCAGTTACGTAAACATTCATAAAATATAAATGAAAGATTTTTCTAATAGGATATGATTTTAGTTTTAAAAAATCTGATTAAGAAGGATTCCTGTCAGTGTATATTATTATTAATTTAATTACTATTTCCTAAGATCTGCCTAACTTTGTTATCCTTTGTTTAGATGTCCTAGTAATTGAGGCGTTCCCGTTGAAAAGGAGGTAAGTGTCAAAAAATAGCAATATTAGTTTTTTCACAGAAAAGAATCTATGCTCCAAGGCCAATTTCCCTGAAAAAGAGGTAAGTTCCTAACTGTCTTGGTTTGGCTCCAAAAAATTCCAACAGATGGCACTCGGGGTACCGCAACCAGTTTTGGCTTTGAGAAGGAGGTAAGTGCTAACATCAACAGTAACTGTTGATGTTAGCACTTACCTCCTTTTCAACGGGAACGCCTCAATTAGTGTAGCTTTTAAATTTTCCATTAGAAAATTAATAAAAATCCCAAATAATTATAAATCTCATAATACTAAGTATATATTACCAAGTTTACCATATATATGATAGAATTTCCATATTATCCTTTAAACCTAAGGTCATAGCACTATTTACTTGTCTTGTTGTGCATTAGACCTCCTTGATGGCACAAGTCAAGTGGGTGGATAGACATTTGCGAAGGACTGAGGTCATGTCATGTGGTAGATCGGTTTTCCCGGGGTCCCATTGATGTTCCCAACTTGTGAATGGTGGAGTAGACGCGCTTTGTTCTCTGTCAAGGTCGCTTCATGCAAACTCTCTGTGATTATCTATATGCCCCATTCAGAACCTTCCTGGCTCTAGTCCGTTCGCCCACGGTCAGCATTTTATATATCAGACCGTAAAGCCAAGAATTAGAGGTCCACCATTCAAGGTGGACGAAGGACTTAATGTTGTCCGATCAAAGCATCGGAAGTGGCCATGACTGTTATGTCATGAATATGGTATGCAGATGACACGACGTCCCCTCTCGCCTTCATGATAGCCCTGAAGATGGCTTACAATGTAAGCCGAAACTTTGGTGGATATTTAAAAAAAACAATTTTTTTTTTAAATTGTATATTTTGATCTATCTTGAACAAACCCCAACAAAAAACACCTTCTAATTCTAAATTAATGGTTTACTCCCATGTTCCTGTTATATAGGAATGGAAGTATGGTAATATCACGAGAAATGGGTACATGAGAAAACTACAGGGCATTGTTCAGAAATGCTTAGAGAGTGTTTCTAGACTGTTTTGCTTCTATGTTCCTGTTATATAGGAATGGAAGTATGGCAATACCACGAGAAATGGGTATATGAGAAAACTACTGGACATTGTTCAGAAATGCTTAGTGTTTATAGACAGTTTTACTTCCATTCCTATATAACAGAAACATGAAAGTAAAACTGTCTAGAAGCACTTTATAAGTATTTCTGAACAATGCCCTGCAGTTTTCTCATGTACCCATTTCTCCTGGTATTACCATAATTCCATTCCTATATAACAGGAACATGCAAGTAAAACTCTCTAGATACACTCTCTAGGCCTTTCTGAACAATGCACAGTAGTTTTCTCATACACCCATTTCTCGTGGTATTACCATACTTCCGTTCCTATATAACAGCAACATGGAAGTAAAACTGTCTAGAGACACTCTCTAAGCATTTCTGAACAATGTCCAGTAGTTTTCTCATATACCCATTTCCCGTGGTATTGCCATACTTCCATTCCTACATAACAGGAACATGGAAGTAAAACTGTCTAGAAGCACTCTCTAAGCATTTCTGAACCTGCAGTTTTCTCATGTACCCATTTCTCCTGGTATTACCATAATTCCATTCCTATATAACAGGAACATGCAAGTAAAACTCTCTAGATACACTCTCTAGGCCTTTCTGAACAATGCACAGTAGTTTTCTCATACACCCATTTCTCGTGGTATTACCACACTTCCATTCCTATATAAGGAACATGGAAGTAAAACGGTCATGGAACAGGGAAGTAATTGGTAATAGAACACTTATGAACAATGTCCAGTATCCTTATGTACCAATTTCTGGAGGTATTTTCACACTTTCATTCCTATATATTCTTTTAAAATTATACATACGATGTGGAAATGGTCAGGTATTGCGCCCATGTTTACGACTCTTCTGCATTCGAAAAGCTTATAACAAATGTATGGTCTCCATTATACTATATATATATATTTTCCAGATTT
>KZ806880.1:176266-187020 GCA_000696205.2 Oncopeltus fasciatus
TATATATATATATAATGCAGTGTATCTACCCATAGAAAATAACCACTTATTGTGACACAAACAGATTAACCTGTTACGAACATACAAGTTATGAATCGAACTCATTTCTTTCAAAATTTCCTCTTCAGTTCTAATAATTTTTTTTTTTCAAATTCAAACAAGATTTCGGTAATTATAGACGCAATTATTTACAATTTAATGTGTTTCTATCTCGTTTTAAGTATTTATTATATATTTAAATTTATCAATGAATACTTTTGTTTTAATGAGTTATGTTTCTTGCAGAGTTTCGTTCTGAGACTATTTGAAAGACTGAAGATGACCTCCAGATCTCACGGTTCTCAGGTAAGTCTCATTTGGAACAATGCGTTTCTCAAGAATACTCTCCCAATATTTACAGGCGTTTTGGTCATTTGTATATAGTTATTTAGATTCTTCTTTAATGCTATAATCTACAATCCCACCACTACATTTAATTCCAATCATTTTATATTTGGGTCACTGTTTTTACTTATCAAATTTTAATAAGTGTTTAACTGGTGTTCGTGTGTATTTAAAAAAAAAAAAAACTTGAATCGGGAAGTTAATTAACTGTTTTAAATTTATATCCGAAGGGAATTGTGTTTTCCCAGAGCGGGACTCGCTCGCCGAGAGATGACGAGAGAGAAGCAGACCAATTCCGGGGAGGATCTGTGACTTTCACCGGATTCACACATTTTAACATTTCTCTCTCTCTCTCTCTCTCTCTCTCTCTCTCTCGGATTGTTTACTTGACACCTTGAGGATGGGGTCGTTTCGGTTTGCTGTTGTCTATTTTGAAGGAACAATTTTTTTTTTGTATTTTTTAATATTTATAAAAATAGAAAATGTACTCAAAAATCTGAAACTATTCAGTACTAGTGAAATAAGTCTCCGTAAAAGTCATATTTTTTTAAAGAATTTATTGAAATGGAAATTTGAATGAAGCCGCCAAATATCTGATTTTGTAGTTTCGGTTTCTGCCGCTAGAGTGACGTCACTTGTGCCACCATTACAGTGAGGAATAGAGTTTTACGCTAAATCTGTCCTTAGGTATATCAGTCGTTCAATCTTGAAACAATAATTCAACTGACCCGACTATTTTACGTAATTAAGCAGTGAAGTGAGATTTTTTTTTTTTTTTTAAATCGTAAATTGTAATTTGAATAATCTATTTCAAATTGTAGCTTTTACGGACTACTAAATTACGAATCGCTAAATTCCACTTCAAAAGCTATATTTTTAATAATTAAAAAAAAAAATAACAATGCACTTCTTCATTATGTGTCCCGAGAGTGAAAGATACCTTTCAAACCTTCAGGAAGGTTGATTGGGGAATCGGTTTTTATTTATTTATTTTTTTTGTAGTCTAATGCAAAGTAGTGATTAAATAAAAAATGACGGTATATCAGAAATATAGCTATCAAACAATTTCTAGGTTCAGTTAATGTTGCATTTTATCAGACTGGACCAGACAAGATGAGAATGATGAATGAAAAGTATTTGCAAGAATATGAAGAATTTATTTCACATAACTTGAAAAGTGCTTTAACAAAATAGTCAAAACTAGTGAGCAAGATAAGAAATCAATAGGTAATTTTCAAAAGTTTGCTTGTAAATGTCACAATTATTTTTTTAAAAAAACAAAAAAACATTAAAGTAATTGTTGTGTGTGAAAAAATTTCTTTAAATACCGAAATAGCCTATTAATGAAAATTTAATCCTTAATTAACTAGCCATTGAATTAACAACTAATAAAGTAAAAGATGTCCCGGCTGAGGTAGTACGATTTTTTTATTCTAACTTGCATTTCTTGAATAAAGTAAAAGGTTTAATCCGACTCAAGCTACAGGCTATAAGAGGTATTTACTAGTTGAAACACATTTCTAATAAAGCGAAGGCTTAAAAAATTAATAACACTGGGGATCGATTTGAAACTTAATTTCTGTTGAGTTAGATTTTTTAGCTGTTTTCTATAGAATTAGGCATGCTGGTTTCAAAACTGTTCTTAGTTTTCTTCTAACAAGTCACGTTCCGTTTCTATGTGGGTGGGGCGCATGCTGGTCTAGACTTGCCTGCTTAGTTATGTCTGTTATACTGTGGTGAAACGTTGTGTGTCGGTAAGCAGTATTTAGTATTTCGTTACGGAAGTGTACAGAACTACATGGTGTGTTTGAACTGAGACGTTGTGTGTCGGTAAGCAGTATTTAGTATTTCGTTACGGAAGTGTACAGAACTAGGCTATGGTGTGTTGGAACTGAAACGTTTCCTTGTGGCTGCCTCTGCTCCTACGCGTCGAAAGTGCGAAACAGCCCCCATTGGTTTTGTTATATGTGGCAGTTTTACCATTCCCAGTCAAAGAAGAAACATCAGTACATTTATCAGACAAACATATTATGCCTATTTTAAAGTGAAACATGGTGACCAAGATAAAGCATGGGCACCTCATAAAGTGTGTAAACAGTGTGTTGAGGGTTTACGGATGTGGACCAAGGGAACACGTGCTAAGCTTCCATTTGGTATACCTATGATTTGGCGCGAGCTCAAAGATCATTCAAGTGATTGCTACATTTGTATATTGAAAACATTGGAATATAATAAGAAAAACAAATGTAAAATAGAGTATCCCAGTTTACCGTCAGCTATACGCCCATTCAGCTGAAGTCCCCGTGCCAGTTTTAAATGAATTTCCCTCTTTGGAAGGAGGGGGATACGGATATGACTTTCTTGGAAATACAAGAGCATTAAATTGCTCCGAAATTGTCCAGCAACTCTTGGAAAGCTTCCAATAGCTAGGTTGCAACATGAGCATTAAATTGAATTTTTTACACAGCCACCTTGCTAATTTCCCGGACAATCTTGGTGCAGTGAGTGATGAGCAGGGTGAGCATTTCCATCAAGATTTGAGGTCATGGAAGCAAGGTATCAAGATAGATGGGACGTACGTACAATGGCTGACTATTGTTGGAGCATCTAGCGCGAATAAACACAAACTAAACTCTCCAGAAAAAGCTACAAACGTAAATTTGTATCTTAATTTTTAAGTACTGTTCATTAATTAAACAATTTTATATGTATGAACTCGATTTAACTTACATTAAATGTTTTGTAAACTGTATATTTGGTACGATTTTACTTTATGTTCTTTTAAATGCGTGATTTTTATGATTTCCGAGGATATCCTGAAATTTTAAAAGTTGACGTGATCTGAGGTTATTCTCAGATCCAGACGCCAAGAATTTGTGAAAAAAAAGCTTCAGATCTAACCCAACAAAAAATGTGTTTCCCAGTGAAATCATCACAAAAAGGGCCCAAAAAAAAAAAAAAAAAAAAAAAAAAAAAAAAAAAAAAAAAAAAAAAAAAANTGGCAGTTAATCGGCTCCTAAATTTTTCTAGAGATTTCATGTCTAATTGAAGGAAGAATCACTATACTAATAAAGTAATTTACCAAAAAAAAAAAAAAAAAAAAAAACTCTTTGTCAGATACTGGTTCGTTAATATATCCCCACTTATATAATAAGCATATTTCTCAGTAGAAGAATTCGAGGGAGGTATTACAAACAATTTATCCGACTTGCTGACAGTGGTATTGATTTATGAAAAATAGTTTGTTTTTTTTCGTTACCAACGCTTGTGCATAACTCGTTACATCGAGAAAGCCGGCTACTATTAGGAACTGTACAGCCCGCCACAACACAGGTGACGCCAAGACAACGAGAACTTGAACAATTTTTAGTGCAAGGGAACAGAATAAAAAATCCAACTGTCCCAGCCAGGACAGACTTGTCTCGGTGGCGTAAATGGAAAAACTCACCGGCCCGGATAGCAGGAGATCCAGGTTTGAGTCCTGGCTGAGACAGTTAGATTTTTATTCTGTTCCCTTGCACTAAATATTGATAAAATTTACGTGGGATTAAATACCACAAAAAAAAATTTTATAAAATGAGAACTTGTTTTCATCTCTACAATTTTTCCTACGATTTTCGTTATTTATTTATAAATTATAGGCTAAATAGTTAACCATATAGAGTTTCTTTTGAATCATTTATCAATCATGAGTGAATTAATTAAAATAAATTAAAAGTTGTGAAATTATATTAAACTCTTCAGTTCCAAGTTAAGATTATTCTAATTCCTTCTGGTAACACATAAAACATTTCTAAATCTATTGGAATCAAGTTTTGAACAATTATTCTTTCGGAACAAGTACTTTTTCTCGAAAGTAGTGTAAGAGTTCCTTATTATGGTAACTGCAGCTGGGGTCTTAGGCATTCCCTAAGGGAAGTGTAGAAAGAACATTATTGGCGGAGCCGTTCTTTATGAGCACTCAAGAAGGACTCCTACGCTCCGAGCAGATGGACGAGGCACAGGTCGCCGGAGGAAGAGCCACAGAGCTCAAGAAGACACAGAACAGCATAAATCAGTTATTTCAGAGTCTCATAACCCAGTTCCCGCGCGGTAGTCACGCGAACACACAACAAAATTGGAATGGGACTCAATGTATCGTCACAGACACAACTCCTGCTCGGAAGAACTGATTCTCAAATGGGCTGTATTGATTGCTGCTAACCAATTGAAAACCCCACACAAAAATAAATTGTAAAATAAATATTTACTTATATAATTAAAAATCCCAAGTCATATATAATATTTGGAATTTCTTCAGTTTTACTATTCATTTGTTATTTATTTTTACTCTTCATAAGCATCTAAGATACAGAAATGTCCCATGTGAAGCCAAATTGAAATGTACAACTTACTTTTAGTAGATTTTACTTATGATAGTCAAGAATTCACATTGCTTCCATGACATAACTTTAGAAATATTATTATATATTATTAAATATTATTTTTTTCCTGACCTTTAATTTTAGAAAAAAATAAGAATATGAACCGTTCGAAATTTTGTCACAATTTTATAAAACAAATAACATAAATTAAAACAATTTGTTCACTATGATCTCACTTAAGATGCATATAGATTTCTATTAAATACTATCAAATGGCTAGCAAATATAAAACTTATTCATTTTTGAACTTTGTATAATACTAAATAATAAAGACAATAATTGTACTTAATTATAACTAATTATACTTAATTATAAGAGTCGTCCAAGAAACAATCTGTTAAATAAACATTCAGTTTATAATCCTAGATAATCCTAGAAGTAGGAACGCCTGAGGAGAACGTTTAAGCGTTGTTCAGGGGACGTGCAATCTACGTGCAGAGTACAAGAAATGTATTATCTAATCGTGAAAGCCTTAGACTAATAAGGTGAGCATGTACCAGTCGAGAACTAGTCAGAGTGGAGTAGGAACGCCTGAGGAGAACGTTTAAGCCCCGGCGTTCTTCAGGGGATGTGCAATCTACGTGCAGAGTACAAGAAATGTGTTATCTAATCGTGAAAGCCTTAGACTAATAAGGCGAGCATGTACCAGTCGAGAACTAGTCAGAGTGGAGTAGGAACGCCAGAAGACAACGTTCGAGCCCCGGCGTTGCTCAGTGGATGTGCAATCCACAGCCAATTACAAGACAGAAGAAGTCAAGCGAGCTCTCTCGTCCGTGGCTGCCTCCTGTTTACAGCACTCTTTAGATCCGCTCTTAGTGTTGTTTGTTTACTTTTTTTCGGAAAGGGGTTTTCGGTTTTCATTTTTTGTCCCTAAAGTCTTTTGTAGCCCTCAACCCCTGAGCTAATGGTCTAATTTCTGTACCGGGACCACATCTGTTGTTCCTCCGCAAGTCCAAAAAGTTGCGTAGTGTCGAAAGTGTTCTCTGAGTCCGACAGATGACGAATTCTTTCTCAGCAGAAATAAGCTTGATACTAAAGTTTAATAACATTAATGAGAGGGAGAGAGACTTAAACTAGGCCAACCCAGTTTATTTTTTTTTTTTTCCTGAACAAAAGACAAAATAATTTCAATATTTTTTAAAACTTTATTTTTTCTTTGGTTTTTAGAAAGTAATCGAAATGTGAAAAGATGATTTTATATTTTTAAACCCCTGTTAAATTTTGAAAAATGTAAATATTTAAATAGAAGTGGGAGACATATTGACAAAACATTTGCTTTAAATTTCTTTCATAGGGATCTTTTCATTTAGAAATGAAATTTCTTTAATTTTAATCTACGTAAGGTAAAAAAATAAAAAAAAAATAAAAAAGTACTTACAAACCTCCTAACAACACAATTTTAAATTGAATGGAATTCTATCATTTACATGCAATACTAAAATTTTTAATATTTTCTCCATTGTCTTTTTCAGTTATCAAGTCCCTACGACATTTTTGACTGACTTTTACCTTCGCCGACAATGTGAAAACTGTTATAGCCTCTTGAGATTACTGCTATAGCGATTAAATGAGATTTATAAAATTTTATTTTCGAGGTTTGGCAGTTAATCGGCTCCTAAATTTTTCTAGAGATTTCATGTCTAATTGAAGGAAGAATCACTATACTAATAAAGTAATTTACCAAAAAAAAAAAAAAAAAAAAAAAGCTATAAATATATAATGCCGAAAAAACAATGAATATTGTAAAGTAATTAGACATAACAAAGCTATCAGTCAGCAAATGTTAACATTAGTTGGTCAATTTTTGTACTAATTAAGTGGAATTTTTAGTCTAGATCTTGAAAGTTCATCAAGACCCGAAGAATCACTTCACTAAATGCCAAAACAGATTCTCCATAACAGAATATATGTTGAAAGAGATAAGGAATTGGCATGCAAATCAGGACTTGGAAGATCTCAAAAGATGAACATCAGAGATAAGAGAAAATAAATAGATAAGATTGCGGAGGATTTTGGTGTCGGCCGTGATACATCTAGGACAAGGAGAGGAGTAGAAGAAGAGGAGTGAGATAAAAAAAAAAAATTTTAAATTTGTGATGAAACATGAGAAACAATCATGCAAAAACCAAAAATTTAACGTTCATTCTATGATGGTTTCACTCCCATAATTTTATGGAAATCATCCAAAATAAAAAAATAAAATTTTTCTTTTTTTGATAAATAAGGGAAAAATTTATTAAAAAGAAATTTGAAAATATGTATAAGTTCGAATAAAATTCTATCAAACTATAATGTCAATTTAGATCTCAAAAATAGCGCATTTTATTTTTTTTTTCATTCTAGATATATGTTTTTATAGCTTTTAAAAACTCGCTATTATTTTGTTTTATAATAATAGATGATATCTAAGTATATTTTTACTTCTAATTAAGGTAACTGTGTTTTGATTTGGAAAACGTAAATATAATAGATAAAGAAAAATATAAGAGTTTTAAATATTCACATAATACAGTAGATAAAAAATAAGAAATTAAATATCTTCTTAACTCATACAAAACTTATTACTGAAAAATAAAAACTTTTCCATTTAATAACATATTTATCACAATTTAATTTTATTTAAAATATAAATGGTGGACCATTCAAAACATTAGGATAATTGATAATTAGAGTATCGAAATATCGATTTATTATAAATTTTCTGTAACCTCACCCGTAAGGGTTTCTTCCCAGCCTTAACATAGTTGTCGAAGAGGAAGGTTCGTCTATACAAATTTTGTAATAAAGTGTATGCACCTGAATAGGCACTAAGAACGCGAAACGAGTCGGGTGATAAATAGGTGTTTTTAGAATTTTTGTAATTTATTTTTGATCTTTCGCCCTCCATCAAGAAGTACAAAACAGGAGGTCGTATCACGAAAAATAAGAGATATTATTGGAGTTTGCAAACACTAATTTTAAGGGAAAAAAATCTGTGTAGCCTGTTCCAACTAGAGTTAACTTGTACTATTTTTAGTAAGCTGAGAAATCGGCTTTTCGTTTGAAAAACAAATAATAAAAAAAACAACAATTTACTCATCTTACAAAAATGGGTCGCAGCTTCTAATCCAAAAGTAGCAGAAATTTATTTCCTCTTAATTTTCTAATAATTATTGAAAATATTGAGTATTTTTTGTGTTTGGTATGTAGCATAATTGTATGTTGAAATGTTATTTCAGCTTGACTATATCCATTATATAATAAAACTAGCAGTGTCTGTTCAAATGTAGCTGCGTTTGAACAAAATTGCAGTTTTAATAACTCAAACATCATTTAATAATGATCATATGTATAGAATACATCAAAATAAAAATTAAAAATAAAATTATTCCTACATATATGTCATTTGAATGTAACATATGTACAAAACATAGTTATCCATAGTTGGTAGAATAAACTTGGTTGATGGTAGAATGAACTTGGATGTTCACTTGCGATGGTAAGCAAACGAATTTCAATTGAACATTAATTTTGTAATTATTAAATATCATCATGAAATGAATGATATTTTATGGTTTATAGTGGAGATCAAATGTATTTATTTTCAAATTTTTGGGTTATTTATTCGGGAGCACTTAGGACCAAAACTCTCTTTAAATTTTTTTTTTTAAATTAAAAATCTTTTCCGGCGATATACCGAATAATTTCCCAAATTTTCACGGCGATTGGTTTTTGAATCTATCGAGTACAGACAGTCAGATACACATTCATTTATAAATATATCATATTTTATATATGTTCACGTAGGCTTCGACGGTCGTCAGATGTATTTACCGTTTCTTCTTCCGGGTTTTTACAATTTCTTTTTCTTCTTTTTCTTTTACAACTCTCATTCTTTTTTCAGCCCTGAAGAAGCCATCACATGATGTGCGAAAGCTCGGCAAATATCAGCAACCTGACACGGTCCAACCCGGAAGAAGAAACGGTAAATACATATTTTATATATTTTATTTTTAATTTTCCCAAATAATCACCCAAATTTTTATACAAGGAGAGTACAAATATCTCACACAAAATTTCACAACTACTAACCACCTCAAAAAAACTATGTGTTTCTACAATCCCTAGAATAAAGCAATTCCTGATCAAACCCACCCTCCCTCCTTATGAGAAAACTACCTAAATTCCTTAGTCATTCCGGTAGAGCTACCAATAAACCTCTTTACAATACCTTTCTATTTATAGAGTACCACACATAAAATACCATACAAATTTAATATTTGTTCCCAATGTTTTGCTATTTAATAAAAATGAGATGAAATTATCTCAAGCACCGAAACTCACACTATTTGTTCTACAATCGGTCCAATTCTACACCCTTTTTTTTTTCTGGGGGTATAGAGAGATAGCCACTAATTAGGGGATGAATTTTTTATATTCTACCCTGAAGAAATTCAATGCTATTCATTATTTATTTAAACGTAATACTAAATGATTTTCAAGTGGTAATTTTGACAAATAAAGGCCATTGTTTAGGAATGTTGTTTATCTCTCAGAATGTTTATTTCAAGTTCATTTAAACGGAGCTCTCATGCCTTTCTTCGGTTTCCTAAACGTTGATTGGCTATCTATCTAGGGCAGTTTCCTTAGGTGTAATCTTAAGGCGTCTTGGCGTGACGAACAAAGGAGATAAGAAATATAAACAAAATCACAACGAGCTAATACATGTGTGTACGTGAGAGATAGCAGAGCTGCACTTTTTCACAGTTGAATCCCGATGTAGAGCCCTGATTCTACTCAGTCCCCCTGACTCAGGAGCTCCGAAATCAAAGCAGATTTCCTCTGTTTCATTAAAGAGTAAATGGCGGACATTGAGCGCAAAAAGTAAGACCTGAAGTAAAGTATGCTTTAAACAATTAATGAGAGGGAATAGAATAAAAAAATATATCTGTCCCAGCCAGGAATCGAACCTGGATCTCCTGCTATCCGGGTCGGTGCACTTACCAGTTATGCTACCAGGACGCGCTAGATATCTCATTAAATTCCCTCTACACTATCTATAATGAGATATCTAGCGCGTCCTGGTAGCATAACTGGTAAGTGCACCGACCCGGATAGCAGGAGATCCAGGTTCGATTCCTGGCTGGGACAGATAGATTTTTTTATTCTATTCTCTCTCATTTATTGTTTAAAATTTACTTGGGATAAAAAATATAAAGTAAAGTATGCTCTTTGCTGTCGGGGTAATATGATTGGGGCTCAACGTTTGTAAATTTTTGAAAGTTTCATGTTATTTATATTATTGATCACAAACTTTTCCGTTGAATCTGTATTACTACCTTTGACAATAGAGTGCCGTAACCACTGGACTATCATTTATCATAGAAAGAAGTTCAAATAGCGAATTAGCTGCCATGCGTTTAAAATTCTCAGATGCTAGATTGCATACCACCAGACTTAAGGAATAATCTATATGTTTAGTATCAGTTAAGTTTTTTTAAATTTATTAGTAGTAATTTACTTTAAAAATCCAACAATATCCTTCATGAAAATCTGATTATTATGTGTTATGGTGTCTATTAATGAAACATTAAAGCGTTTACTAAATTAAATGTAAAAAAGAAATATATTCAACCAATTAGCAGAGAATCACTAAAAAACAAATCCAAAGGGATTTGTCTAGAGGTGATCACCCTTCACTGTGTCACTCCACTTTTTAGTAGGCTCCAAGCAGGGGGCCTTCCAACCCCTAGAGCACTCAAAAAACAACTTTCACCCCTCTTTGAGTGATTTATACTACCAAAATTAACTTTGACATTCCTATTTTCCACTAAGCCTGTTAAGAGGACAGGGGAAAAAACTAATACATAAAACATGGCATCCATTTAAAGGGTCTTTCTGAACTGTTAGGACAGTTTTACCAGAAAATTGTTCTTTGGAATTTCAGTGAAATATATATATATATAT
>KZ806880.1:211145-223485 GCA_000696205.2 Oncopeltus fasciatus
AAAAAATAAATAAAAATAAATGATAAAATATACATCTAGAACGTTTTGCTTTTAATAATAAACATATTACATACTACAATATACATATTGAACATATTACAGTCCAAACTGAAAATACAATTATAAAAATACAATAGAATGAAGCTTTAAGTGTTTGCATTTTTGGTTCATCAAAGAACAAATTTTGGAGTGATTAGTTTATAAGGATAACTAATTTACTTATCTTCAATATCTTCTTTATTAATAATTAGTGTTATAGAAAACAAATATGGCAGTGGACAGCTGCAATTTCTATTATTCTATCATTTACATCCGCGGTATTTTATAAAAGGATAAATAAATAAAGATTGTATTTCTCAAAAAATTGTATTTATTATACGCCTTGAATGTTTGAATGCCTTCCCTCATCTCACCTCTTCCAATAGTGGCAATGTTGGAAATTTTCAGGGACATTAGCTTCTACGTTCATTTCTCTTTAAGGCTTTAAATGATGTGTTAGTGCTATATTTTCAGTTATATTCTCTTAAGTGGAGGGTATAAAACATTATCCGTTTTCTTAGCTCCTCCGTGACAGAATTTTCTTCTTGTTTTCTATCTTATTCTCAGGAAACATTGGGATTGGGTGGCATTATGTGAAATGACATGGGAAAAACACAAATAGTGTTGTCAACTGAAAATCCGAGGAATTCTCTTGGGTTTCGCAGCTCATGCGTAGTGTACTCCGACAATAGCGAATTTTTCCCTTCATCTAATAAGTCATTTTATAATTAAAGAAAGACCCTGCTATTGTTTTCGCACAACCTCACCTGAGACGGGTCCTGTTATTTATTTACGTGAACATTAACTTTTAAATATTCCCTCCCAAGGCTGCGGCTACTAATAAATCTATAAAAAGAGGCGAAGTTTGAGCCATGAGTTCATATTTTATGCCTCGTGCATGAATTTCAACATTATCAAAGAGGGAGAGCTGCAAAAAGCCCCGCCCGACTTTGTCTCCGAAATTCGCCTCCAAAATATGATACCCATGTAAATAACATTCGTCTGAAAGAGCATGATTTTGAATGGCTTCATGTTACATTTGTACTAGCTTATAAGTTTTGAAATCCGCTGATTCCAAAAGTGTCGGATATTTTCCATTTTTATGTAAAATTTAGCAACACTGGAATATACACAGGGGCGCTGGCTTGATCGGGGAAATCCTAAGTCTGGCGCTGCGGGCCGAATCCGAGAGGTCAATCTTTTTTAGAAGGCCTCTCATTGTTTGGCATGACCTTAATGAGTAAAAAAGGAGTTAAAAATTGCACAGTGATAGGATATAAAACTCATTTACTAAAATAAATTGACCAGTTTACGTTTTGCGATAAATTAAAAGCAATTTTGTGATAGACACAGTTTTTTTATTCATATTGTTCATTTTTGAGTCATTTTTATTCTCTCTTTGATGCTTCTTTGTTTCCCATAAACATATTTGGTATCCAAAAAATCTTCGATTGGAAGATAGTATTTGAAATAATAGAGATCGATTAAGCTCAAATTACTGATGAAAATCAAGATAATGTATATAGGGTAATTACAACGTGTAACTATAGTGCCTCGTTGTGTGACTGTGAGCTGAGAGTGATTCGGTTCTAGTGAGATGTTGTAGCATTGATAATGTTTATTGAGTGATTAAAACGTGTATCTCACTGCAATGCTTGCTGTGTGACTGTGAGCTGTGAGTGATTAGGTTCTGGGGAGGTGTTGTAACATTGATAATGTTTATTGTGTGATTAGAACGTGTATCTCACTGTAATGCTTGTTGTGTGACTGTCAGCTGAGAGTGATTCGGTTCTAGTGAGGTGTTGTAGCATTGATAATTTTTATTGTGTGATTAGAACGTTTATTTCACTGTTGTGTTTGTAGTGTGACTGTGAGCTGAGAGTGATTAGGTTCTGGGGAGGTGTTGTAACATTGATAATGTTTATTGTGTGATTAGAACGTGTATCTCACTGTAATGCTTGTTGTGTGACTGTCAGCTGAGAGTGATTCGGTTCTAGTGAGGTGTTGTAGCATTGATAATGTTTATTGTGTGATTAGAACGTTTATTTTTTGGGGCGCCAGGCTAGCTCAGGGGATCCGTACGGGTCTCGCAATCCGGACGCCGCGGGTTCAAATCCCGCCCAGGTCAATCTTTTATTTATAAATAGAAGCTTGTCCTGAGCCATGGGTGTTTAAAATGGGGTGGCAACCTGTAGATAGCCCTCCCTCCAATGACCCTAAGTGGTTGCAAGGGAGGCTAACACAGAAAAAAAAAAGAAAAAAAAAAAGAAAAAAAAGAACGTTTATTTCACTGTTGTGTTTGTAGTGTGACTGTGAGCTGAGAGTGATAAGGTTCTGGGGAGGTGCTCTAGTATTTATGTTTATAGTGTGATTAGAACGTGTATCTTACTGTAATGCTTGTTGTGTGACTGTGAGCTGTGATTGATTAGGTGCAATCAATGCCACAAAGTATTATTAATGTGTGATTTAGTAATATAATATTACTATCGTCAAATTCTTATAATAATAGTTATTATAATTATTTAATCTTTTATTTGTGAAATTTGTTTTATAAGAGTCATTATTTTACACAGAAGTTTTATAAACTTCTAGAATCTAAATCAGTGCTTTAATATTGATCAGAAGATATTAAATGACAATTATTTTGGAAGAAAATTTAATAGGCATTAAATCAGTGATTTGTAAAGAAAAACATATTTTCAGTACCAAAATTTCATTCATCGTTTGAGAACTAACTGAAATCAGATCATTCGTATTCTGAAGTCAGAAAGCCTGGTACGCTGTACGTAAGCTATATAGTTCTTACCTTAGTCAGAGCTCTATGGAAAATGAAGGAAGAGAGAGTGCTACGTTAGCCGAGCGTGTGTTAACTGAAATGCCTGAAAAGATATTCAGATTTGGCTACCTGAGATACAGATACACGTAAGCTGGACAAATTGAATTGATATAGCTGAGATCAACCAGGTGTATTCCCAGCAGAGGATTAACTGTCGTAGTGTTAAGAGAAAGGTAGACCTGCCTACTGAATCTATTTATAATCGATTATTTCGATAATTATTTATTTATGAAATTCGATATTGGTCTGTGACAGAAAACATGAGAGCTTAATTCAGTCAGCTAAAATGTAGAACCAGATGAAGTTCCTGGTTAAATTAGAGATCAATTAGAGCCCATTAGATGACGTTATGACTACCAGGGCACTTTGATGGTTTGGCCCCGTTCACATAATTCACAGAACCGACTACCAAGAAAAGTGTTCAAAGCTTGAACAGAATTACTCTAGACATCCAGGAGACGACTTGGATTAATTTGCTAAATAGCCTGGAATACAGGTATACATTGTCGGGAATCGCTAAAGCAGGTCGTTGAGGGCACAGAATTGCATTTGGAATTAATGGAAACTCCAATACCGTCACGTAGAGTTACAAAAGAAGAATAGCGATAAATTACAGAATGTATAGAGCTTTAACTGATGAGGCATTCAGGGGAATTGGCTTTGAAGTGACACGTACTGATGGATGTAACAGTATCGCAATCTTCCTTTTGTAGCATTTTTGTTTTAGAGAATTTTATATTATTTAATAACGTGAATCATGTATTTACCATTTCATCTTCCGGGTTGGATCGAGTCAAATTGTTGTTATTTGCCGAGCTTTCGCACATCATGTGATGGCTTCTTCAGGGCTGAAAAGAGAATGAGAGTTGTAAAGAGAGATTTTTAAAAATCCAGATGGTATATATTTATTCAAGGCGCAGATAAACGACACTCGATCCGAACTTGCTTCGATTGAGAAGAAACTCTTTTATGACCACTCTATGCTTTCAAATATTGTTTCAAAGGATGACTGGGACAAGATAGACCGTCTCACCTGGGAAGCAGCTCAACGGGACAATATATACCATCTGGATTTTTAAAAATATCTCTTTACAACTCTCATTCTCTTTTCAGCCCTGAAGAAGCCATCACATGATGTGCGAAAGCTCGGCAAATAAAAAAAATTTGACTCGGTCCAACCCGGAAGATGAAATGGTAAATACATGTGACGACCGACGAAGCCTACGTGAACAATAACGTGAATCATATTTCTTCTCAGATATAATTACTAAAACTAGTTATAAAATCTCAATGACATGGAAGCAGTCTAAAAGTTGTGAAATAACAGTATAAAAGGAATAATACAAAAAAGGTTACATCCTCATATCATCCAACTTTAAAGATTTACGATGAGCGATTGAGTTCAAATAATTCCGTAATGCACACTATGATATAATATAATATACATTATATATATATAATATGAAAAAAAAATAAATGAAAAAAAATTTTTTTAAAAACAGCTAGAATGTTCTGCTTTTAAGAATATTTCTAATTAAACATATAAGAGTCCAAACTGAAAATTATAAAAATACAATAGAATGAAGCTTTAAGTGCTTGCATTTTCGGTTCATCAAATTACACATTTTGGAGGGATTAGTTTACAGGGATAACTAATTTACTTATCTTCAATATCTTCTTTATTAATAATTAGTGTTGTAGAAAACGAATATGACAGTGGACAGCTGCAATTTCTATTATTCTATCATTTACATCCGCGGTATTTTATAAAAGGATAAATAAATAAAGATTGTATTTCTCAAAAAATTGTATTTATTATACGCCTTGAATGTTTGAACGCCTTCCCTCATCTCACCTCTTCCAATAGTGGCAATGTCATTTTCAGGGACATTAGCTTTTACGTTCATTTCTCTTTAAGGCTTTAAATGATGTGTTAGTGCTATATTTTATTTTATATTCTCTTAAGTGGAGGATAAAAAAGTTTTCTTAGCTCCTCCGTGACAGAATTTTATTCTTGTTTTCACACTATGATATTTAAAAAAAAGTGTTCGATGCAAGAGGATTTACTTATCAGGGAATAGTGATCAGAAGAATACCTAGATACCAGGACACCAGATGGGAAGGGTATCAAAGACGTAACCATTTGATAAAGGAAGGAACCAACAAGATATTGACGTCAGAAGTTAAAGCTTGCCCCTTTAAACCTAACCTCCATATTAGGTTTCTTTCAAAAGTTTAATAGGGATGTTTCGAAAGGGTATTAAATTAACAGTAATAAACATTTATTAAAATCTATATATCTTTTAAAAAAATGTAGTCTTAAAAACTAATAGTTCCTGAATTAACAGTTATCCTATTTTTCATAGAAGGATAATAGATTTTTGAAATGCCTTATTGATTTCTTATGGTCAATTTAATGATTTTCAAAAATTTTATTCATATCAGTTTCTCGAACTTTAACAAAGTATGTAGAAAAATAGACTTCATTATACATTCTTAAGTGACATAATCCAACCTTTCTTCCCTTCGATGCTTTTATTTTGGGGCAAAGAGAACTAAAAAAGATAATTTAAATTTATTTACTTTCTCACCGTTTTTTTTCTCAAAAGGCTCATCATCATGAACCCATTTTATGGTAATTTACTTAGTTTGATTTCTTGCAGCCACTATTTGTCAATGATAATCAAACTCTCATGATTACTGGTTGTGTAACTGTCACAAACAAAGTATTGCACAAGAGCTGACGTGAAGCCTGCGTTGATGACGGCCACTGTCGTCAGTACACTCTTTAGAAATACATTTCTGTTTATTTTCTTGTGTAATAAAATGTATGATCTATTCGGAAATTCATAACATCCTCTCGCTAAACCTTAGTGTATTCCGCTCAAAAATGTGCAAAACTCTCAAAAATGTTTTTGGTCAGTACATAATTGTATTTTTGAAATTGTTGCAGATTTTATTTCATTTGGTATTAAACTTCTATTTGCAACGAACATCTTTATTGTGTTCTCTTAATCATTAGAATCTATTTATTAACAGTTGTTTAATGAGTCTGACACTATTTGTGCAACAAGACGCTATTGGTGCTAGTACAGCCCTCTAAGAATGGTATTCCATTGGTTCCTCCATGCCAAATAATGTATTTTTTAAATATGTAAATTTAGCAATGTTCTTTCTGGAGGTCAATATTCGGAATAAATCCCATTATTGCCAGCATACCAACATACTGGCAACTCGATTGCGTATCATGATCCAATGTATATCACGTTTTATGCCACTATTATCAACATTATTAGAATATCCTCGCTACTAAACAAGATTCTTAAGCAATTTAATACTTTTGGCATACCATTGGTTGCAATCGCATTGTTTGTCGGGCAGTCATTTCAAAATTTAGTCCCATTAGTCACAAAATAATGGAATTCCACGGGTTTTAATAGCTCTATACTGTAGTTTCAAGTTACTTATTATTGGAATCTGCAAATTAAAAATGGTTTTTAAAGGGCCCAAAATTCATGATACCCATTGGTACCCAGAATCAACAAAGCCATTATCCTTCAAAAAGCCCAATGGTAATGCCCTAAGCCCATTGGAACAAACTTATTCAAGAAGTGGTACATGCCCTTCAAAAAATAAAATTTCTTACGATGACTCCATTTTCTTACTCCAACACAACTTACCGCGAATTTTTTCTACCGCTAACAAATTCCAATGAACTAGTTTGTAAGAAGAATTTGTCCAAAAATTATGAACAAATAGATATTGGAATCCACTGCTTTAACAAAGGGTGTAAAGTAGTTAAATCCTTTTCATATGAATGATAAAATGCCAATAGAATGGTACCTGACTCCTTCCTAACGAAGGACTTAAAGGGGTCGTTTGAAGGACAATACTCTAATCACTCAGAATATATTATTGATATTATTATTTAACATAATTCTCTTTATTTAATATAAAAGCAAAACATTTTAAAGATATAAAATTTTTTTAACATAAATATCTTTATTTAACAAGGATACCCTGAGATCAATAGTTCTGGTATTGATTCCGTTGACATCTATTAACGTATAGGATTTCGCTCAACAATCCTTCACTCATACAATGAATAATGAGAGACAACATTTGCCAATTCCAATTCAACTTAAATTTCACGAAATTCACCCCCCCCCCCCCCAGTAAGGTTTCTAAGGGGTTATTGTAGGCACTTTTTCAAATAATTGATTCTAAAAATTTGCTTATTATTTAACAATGGATGTTAAACAGTTCAGAATTTCTGGTAAAGAATTTGGTTTCTTGTCATTCCACTAGAATTATACTTTATCTCCAAACTAAGATGTTTAATCAGTCCCGATCTATTCTAAATTCCATAGGACTGGAGTCCTATTTTATTTTATATATCCGTCATTAAATAAAATGTTGGTCAGTCCAATCATTTTAGACTCAATACTCACCTAAACGAACCATAAGAATCTCTCACGGCCACTAAATATAATAATTAAATGGATTAATATTAACAGAGTTAGTTTTAGCCCAATTATCTTGGATATAACATGAGTGGTGTTTGTCTCCACATGAAGGATTTAATTGAGAACAGGGACAACGACTGCTATTTAAAATAACATCGCATTACATATAAGTTCCCACTATTGCGACTTGAGTGAGTCCAAAGGACTTGCACTATTCAGAGGAGCAGCCTTGCTCCGACTCCAAATAAAGGAGTACGGACAAAGAACGCTTAACAAGCATTCGTCGTAACTTCAGCTCCCAGCAAGCAGCTCCGAAAGAGGTCTTTGGACTTAAGTCCTGTGCAACCAGTGACTGTCCGACTGACCTCTCTCATTAAACATTTAGTGTGGCTGAGAGCTCGATATCAACTCTTGAATATTTTACTGTCCTGATGACAACCTCCTACTCGGCTCCCAAAACAACTTTGCCCCACCTCAATGAATTCCTTTCTCTTCCACTGCCACATCAAATCCGTGAAGGCTTCGTCCATTTGATTGCTGAAAAAATAAACAATCACTTTCATTATGTGCTGTTGGAAAATAAGCAATTTCAGTATATTTGAAGATTTATTCTTTCAAAGGAAACATTAATAAAACCCTCTTAGACTTATTTATTTATGGAGAGAAATAAGAAGGATTCATATGTCAGAAAGAGTGGTTACCCAGTGGTTCATTGATCTGCTCCAACCATTATCTTGACAAGAAAAACCCTTGGGAAACGCACAAATTCAAACTTTCTTGTTTCGCTCCAAGCACGCATAAAAATAAAATTAAAAACTTCCTTAACGTAAATTTATCATGTTTTATTGAAGGTGGGCACATGCAATGTTAAATATCTAATTTGATTTTAAAATCCACAGAACGCAATGAGAAGAAAATAAATAAGCTCACAGATACTGTCTCTAGTAAGGGAGGGAAAGACGGGACCACACAGTACTCATTGTAAATTTCCAAATGTCTTTCTTCATATGTTCTTTTCAGGCGTTTTCCCTGGACCTGGACCTCGCTAATTCTCTAGTATCTAACTGACACTTAGCCCAGGTCAGCCTGGATTTCATAACGACAGTGACAATAAGGATTAGACAAACATTCCCCTTTGTACACTTGTTCACAAATCTATAAACTTTTTATGATTGGCTTCTGATATTCCTTATCCTAGGAGCGGATGATCTTCCAGCGTAATGGTTTTCAGTTTCATATATTAAATAGAGTTGACCGGATAGAGTATGTATGAGCAATGGCAGCATTGGAAATGTGACACGTGCCGGCCACTACGGGAAATAAATGAATTCCTTTTGTCTTAGACACTGATAAATATATATGTGCTAGTGTCTGGCGCGTTGTGGCGAAATGCACTACCTTCATCTGCACCAGTAGTAGAAAGCTCTTTCGGCTTTGGCGGGAGCGGGCTCGCTGGTGACGAAACTCTTTGTGGACAGGCCAGTCCACCCCGCGGGCCTCTGTCGCAAGAGTCCTAGCTGCGCTCCAGATGTTCGGCCAATGTCGTGACACACGTTTTCCTTAATTACCCTAACAGGAGAATGTTCAGTGTCCCTCTTCCAGCAGAAAAAAACTGTGGGGAAGGGGAGTGGGTGGGTAGGTATCAGACAAAGAATTACTGGACCTCCAGTGGATTGGTGAGAGGTTCTTGTGTGTGTCCAAGCTCGGTGCTTGGAAACGAGGAAATGGCCGACATAGACAGGTGTGTTCCTATTGCACATTGTTTACATTCACTATTGAGATTCAAGGATTGCGATAAGTTGTTGGCAATATAGGGCAACCGTTAACAATGTGCTTTCGAATAGGACTCCTAAGGCAATCTGGTCTAAGACACAACTTCACTTTCGTTCCTTATGAAATCGCAATAGTTTGGAAGAATAAATGCTGTCAACTAGTGATCCTGAAAATAAACGAAGTTTAATATTTTACCTCAAATCTAAGATTACCAGCAGACAATAATGGTATTATTGATTTATTACGAATAATAAATATATTTTTCATTGAGTTGCACTTACCATCCAAATAGGAGCAGATCCCAAGGAATTCATTTTCAATCTAAAAGCCTGTGGGACCTTTGCATAACCATCCTTTGCGAAGGTATATGAAATACCTATTCCCCTTAAAACCCCATCTTCAGAGCTCAAATACTTTGGAAGGACGGTGTTTATACCCAATACACATTTTAATGTCAAATGGAAAAACAAGGAGGCTTCAACGTTGAAATAGCCGTATGGAAGTCCACGATACCAGATAAGTGAACTGAACGTGCAGAGCCTACCCATGCTCTGCCCAGCATAGGCGGCTTGTGTCGTCTCTCAGAATCAACTAGCAGAGTGTAAATGTGTTTTGCTTATTATTACAAAAAATAGTTAATGCTGCACGGAACTACCATTAAGAAGATTTAACATTAGACATTGTCAATATGATGAAAAACTAAATTAAACATGAGCCCATTATCAATATTTTTTAGATAACAAATTAAAAATCTATTTCATCCCATAAATATGCTACATGCTTTAATCGATATAATTTTTAAAACAGTAAAAAAAAAAAACTAAATAAATAAAACCGGTGAGATAGNTCGTCAAAACCATTTTTAATGTTTTAAAATTATGAATTTTCTCTTTAAGAAAGAAAGGAAAGAAGAAACGCCAATCAATGTGTTTCTGGAGACAAACTGAATTCAAAATTATGAATTTTTCCTTTAAGAAAGAAAGGAGAGATAAAGTCCATCTTTCAGTTTATATCATTAATCCTAGAGAGGATTAAGACATTTGTTGTCAAAACATAAGGAATCGTACTCCCATTTGATCTGTCGTGCCAGTTATTACACCGCACACAAAAATAATTATTTTATCTGCATTTTTCAGGTAAAATTCCAGGTGCGCCGGTTTTTTTGTTCCCCAGTGTATTAAATAATTTTTATAATAAAGCTCTTTAACAAAAATTTGAGCAATATAAAAATTGAAAATATTTTTTTGATATAAAAAATGAAATATTTTACTTACTAAAAATATAATAACAATAAATGAAGAATATCAACATTTATAAATTTTATCGTAGTATTCAACACACATCCAGTTTTGGATGCCAAGCATGCTGTAGTCTTTTCTGTAAAGAACAAAAAAAAAAGTATTTATTTCCTTTTAAAATATTCAAAATTTTCGAATATATTTAAGCTAAGTGTATATTTGGGTATTGAAATTATGCGTTATTTATCTTTATGGAAGAATAAAATAAATACAACTAAATAAAGACAATTAGCCTAATTATTTCTTAAAAATTAATAATATTTCAAGCAATAAGCTGCCAAAATATCTTGCATTTAAAAAAAAAACTAATAAAAATAATTTCTGTGGTAATAAGGATCTTCAAAAATATAAAAAAAATAAGTAAATCAATAAGAAGCTCTCATTATAATTAAACTGTAAATATATTGGAGGAACCACATTTTCCTCGTTGGGATCTAGAGAGTATGTTCCCCCATCGCTGGGGAAAAGGTTGCAGGGGAGGGGGAAGACCCGCCACACCTTCCTCTGAGGGGATTTAAATATTCGGGGGACCAGTTGCTCCGGGGATAAGGAGCCTCTAGCACTTACATAACCCTTCTAGAATATATCTGATCTATAGCACACATAGAACTAGCCTCGGAATTGAATAGGATTTGTCGCGGAAGGGATGCGGTTAGCTACCAGGAATATCAACATACTCACTGGAAAAGTAGTAGAACTACTTGAAGAAATGTGGGTACGTGAATCCTTCCTCACCAGATGGAACAGGCGCCGTCCATTCCGTGCCACCGAACTTCTTCTTGAAGACCGTAGCAATTCCTCTGGTCGATCCCAAATCCTCAGTTGCACCACGTGCAAGAGCATAGTCCTTGGGCAGTGTAAAGAGGTCCTGATCTGGACAATCAATTGGGGTTGGGCAGGTAGGCCGCTTAGTGGAATAGAGTCCTGTTCTATTAAGATTAAATTTCTAACCTGCTGATCCTTTATATGGAGCCAATCCGTTGAAGTGGATTATCTTGAGTTTCTCTTTTGGTTACCCAAGAACTCTCGATTTTGGGGAGATGGATTATCAACAAACTTATTTTCTCACACAGTAAACTTATTTTCTAAAGTAACTGAATTTTCGGATAATTTATTTTCTAGGGCAGTAGAATTTCAACAAACTTATTTTCTAAAGTAATTGAATAATCGGATAACTTATTTTCTGAAGAAGGCGTTGTTGTGGTACCATTTCATCCAAAAATATCCAGATCGTGTTCCTCTGTCTTTTAAAATCATCTACTTTTTGATCCTTCAACTTAAAAGACATTTAATTTTAGAAAACCTTAGCCCACAAAAGTCAGAAAATAACAATCCCACTTCTGACGCAAAATTTTCATGTTCTACAGGTCAATAATAATTAAGAACAAAGATGAATTTAAGTTAATTAATTATAAAAAATAAGTACACCTACTGATTACAGTGATTACTAACAATCGAAAACAATCTTTTGCTCTAACTAACTTAGAAATAAATTTAAAAAATAGAAAATATAAATTACTACAGCTAATTAAAAATATATTTATATAGATTTAATGTGTTTGTTTACAAAGGAGCCTCAGAGCACTTGCTAATTACTGTCACTTAACATTAGTCGACATTAACATAGTCGAGGGATATGTTCGGGACTCTTAATCCTGGCGCAGTAGGTTCAAGATCCGCCCCGCACATAGTTATATCGAGAGAAAACAATGGGTGTTTAGAATAGGATGGTGACTTGTAGATAGCCTTCTCTTTGAAATTCATAAATCATCGGAAGAAGAGTTATAAAAAACAAAGAAAATTACGAATTTACTGAACACACCGTCGTCCATAATTATAATTTAGACAGTCTGACTAGAGAGTATATATATTAGGGATTGACTAAAATCAAATTTAAAAGAAAATTAGTATTATTTATATATATCGAT
>KZ806880.1:223853-236892 GCA_000696205.2 Oncopeltus fasciatus
TATATATATATATAATAGTTCTTTAGCCATGATCATAAATTATATTACAAAAGTAAAGTGTATATGTAAATTAACATAACATAGAAGGGATCTCCCTCATCTATACTTCTAACAAAACTGTATTTCACTAGAAAAACGTTTCTTTCGGCACTTCATCAGCCACAACTCTTGTATTCAACCAACATTGCTTTGAAAATTCTAAATTTAATTAAACTCAGAAATACGAGTAATTATTTAACAAAATCAGAGCAGTGGAGGAGAGTTTTATCAGAACTTGTAACAGGAAATATAATTTGTATTCATAATAAATAACAAGATAGTCTGTGCCCGCTAAACCCCACCTCCCTCGTGACCTCCCTGCTACTCAAGTGAAACTCAGCACAATCTAGCGGCTGTTGCTGTAACTAACGACTGAGTCTGAAAAAGAGCGGAATAGATGAATCATACACTCAATCATTATCACTCCTTTCAGATTCCTTACTATTAGACCCTTTATACAAACTCTTCTTTCAACAATTTTATTTAAATAATTATTTGCATTTGTCTATAATGTAGTTCTTCTTACACAAATAAGTTTAGTGTTGGTTTGGATACAAAAATTTATTTGTCAAGTAGTATAAAACAATTATATGACTATATTCCAGCTAAATGTCTTCTTCAGCCCTAAAATCATTTTAAAACTGTCAATTACATTTTAAATATATATATATATATATATATATATATATATATANTACAAATGTATATATATATATTTAAAATGTAATTGACAGTTTTAAAATGATTTTAGGGCTGAAGAAGACATTTAGCTGGAATATAGTCATATAATTGTTTTATTTTTTTTCTGATTGGTGGGAAGAGAAAAGAGCTTGGTATCAAGGACACTTCCTTGCTGTACGCCATTTTCTTGTGTAATTAAGCGTTTTTGTTTCCAAGTAAAGACACAGATTATATCTATCTTATTCTAATTTGACGAGGCTGTTTTTTGTGACTCTGTCTTGAGTTCGCTTTGCCACTCTGGCTCAATTCCTTTATACTTTAGTAGTAAGATAATTCTTTTTAAGATGATTTTCTCAAGTAGTTTAGCCGAAGATAAGGTAAGGAGATCATAGGGTAGCTTGTTTTTATATCCTCTGTCTGTCTTTTGATGGAATTGGTAATGGACTGTTTCCACTGTTCTGGCAAACGGCCGGTTGAGAATATTTTGTTAAGGAATTTATGCACTATGTATTTATTTTGAGGCGTGAGTATTTTTATGTATCAGATACAGATATTGACCAGTTCGGGGGAGGAGTCTTTCTTCGTTCTCGAGGGTGAATTTCACATAGGAGAAGGGGTGGTTCATTGGGTTTGTCGGATCTGCTTTAATACGGACAGATGTGGCTTCTCTCTGGTGTTGGTTTTCAAGAAATTCTTGTGAATAATTAGAGACATAGGAGCATGTTTAAATGTTAATTGCAAGATGGTTGGCTACGTCTGTTGAGTCAGTTATCGGATCGTTGTGAGTCTTTAGAACTCTTATAGTATGCATTATGTTTTTGATTCTTTTGATCTATTTAAATGCGTTCGAAACTTCGTTAATAGGTGTGAGGCAGTTTACCTTGAACAGAAATCAGATCCAAGAATTCCTTTGATATTTTTTTAGGATTTCCCTGCTATTTCTTTAGTTGATGGTTGGAGCAAGAGTGTCGCTTAAAACGTCTGAAGGTCCGTTTCGTGTTTTTTTGGATGCTCTTTCACATTGGTCGCTTCACCAAGAGACAACAGGTCGTGAGCGCTCAAAATTGTTGTAGAAAATGTACATTTCAGAGTTTAAGAGCACACAGTTTAATATAGATATAGATATAAATATAAATATATTTAGAGAAATATATAGATATATAGCTTAGGAGTATATATATATATCTGGNAATCCAAATAGGTCTCAGCAGATATATATATATATATGGATGATGTATGGTGTTAAAAGAGTCTATGTCTATGTTGTGTAAGTCTACAAATAAGAGCTGCGCTGCCACCCAATACTTGGCCCAGTCACAGCCTGTATAAGATTAATCCTGCCGATTCCAATGTTGGATGGGTATTTTGCCTATTCCAAAATGCGATAAGATATGGCAGTGGTGAGAGCCGATAAGACCTTCTGCTGTTTGCCATGGAAGATTCGTAGCTAGAGATGGACTACTTACTTTTAAGTATATTAAAAAAAAACACTCCAGTTCCTCAATATAAATTAAAGTGCTTCTCAATTACTCAGGGTAAATTGTCGATTGCATCAAAGAGGAACTTTTTGGCCGTTGTATTTTATAACAGTGGAGCAAATGTTAAAATTCCATTAAGAGTCTGCCTTTTAGGCAGTGATGTTTAGGAAAACAGTTACTGACAAGCACATTAAATAACCTGATGAAGACATGTGTAAATTCGAAACTGTTAAAATTGCATTGGGCAAATTATTTTTATGTTTTACATAATCCTATATTCTAGCTTAAAAAATTATGTTTATCTTTTCTAGTATAAACCGATTTCTTTCAAAACATTATTTTCGATGTTTTCATTTCGTTAAGTATTACAAGCCGCAAGGTTAAAAGTTTTTTCTTTTTTTTCTTCTTTTTTATGAAAGGCCATATATATGCACGAATAAATTCATTGCCTTAAGCTTATAAAAATATAATGTGATTATGTTGGCAACAAGTGTCGGGGAGTGGTGGGGTGAGGGGTGGAGGGGGGGGAGACGTAGTACTCGAACCAGCTGGGGCAGGATCGATCCAAGCATCGCGCGAGCCCGGCCAGCTGGGATAGGTCAAGCGGGGTGCCTCGGCACCGTCCAGAGTAAGGAGATTCTCTGCACTTCAGCAGTCCTGTCAGCCTCAACTAGGATTGGCTGTTGAGCAGTGTCTGGATTCTTGTCACATAAAGGCAACTGCAGAAAACCCCATATGCCATTTTGCAGTGTAACAGTTATCACTGAGAATTTGGCTTAGAAATTGAAAGATCCAAATTATAAATGAATTTTAATAATTCAATATCACAAATAATCACACATTCTACTGTAAATCTACTTAAAACCATAATTACTAAAAACTGTTTCCCTAAACGAAATGATTATGATAATAAATTGTAATATCAAGTGTATTGTAAAATATAATAACCATAACATAAGGTAAAGATATTACCATAACTTGGCCGAATGGCTTAATCCAAAACAAATGCTTCAAACAAAAATTCATCCCGCTTTTACTTCCTGAATTTTGAAAAATTTTAATATATAACAGTTGAAACAACAGACATGATCATAACAGTTGGGCAGCCATTTAAAATATAATTAAATTTCGTTTATTTCAATTCAAGTTACAATATAAAATCCAAAAAGAAGAAAAAAATTCATAACTCACTTAAAACAATACGAAGAGCATACTTGAAGATTTTAACAATATAGAAAAAAAACTAGAAAAGAAAACCTAAATTCGGGAGAGTACCGAGTAGTTTTCTTATATACCCATTTCTCGTGGTATTACCATACTTCCATTCCTATATGACAGGAACATGGAAGTAAAACTGTCTACAAGCACTCTTTAAGCATTTCTGAACAATGCCCAGTAGTTTTCTCATATACCCATTTCTCGTGTTATTACCATACTTCCATTCCTATATAACAGGAACATGGAAGTAAAACGGTCTAGAAACACTCTCTAAGCATTTCTGAACAATGTCCAGTAGTTTTCTCATATACCCATATGTCGCGGTATTATAATACTTCCATTCCTTCATAACAGGAACAAGGGAGTAAAACTGTCTAGTTTTGATGATCATCAAGAAAATCATGTTTCTTGCAGTTTTCTTAAGACAAGATTATATTCCTAACCTATATATTCCTATATATATATCGTTGTCTTTAGAAACCTCAGGACCTTCTATTAGGCCAGAACTCACATGTTTCTGCCTTTGCACTATCGAATTCGAAAGATGATCGAATGATAGTTCGTGTAATTTTATCTTAAAAAGCCTGATCAGCCCAGCTTCCAGCTGTACTTTTATCTCGGGCTATACTCACTCAGATAAGTCGTCACCAGTAGACTGAAAGATCTCTCTTAATTAATCTCTGTTAATTAATCTCTGTTTCTGCTCATTTACAGGAGCCATAATATAAACCTCGTCCAATATGAATATAAACACATATGAAGAATAGCGAAGCTCCGTTTCCATGAGTGTTTCGTAAAATTCAGCCATTAATTACACCAGGCATAATATGAATAATTAAAGGCAATTTAACTATTGGCTGTATAGAGTATAGCTAAAAATAATCCAGATTAGATTTGAATTACTAGGCATATTCCTAATAATAATCCAAAGTTCCATGATAATGAAATATTCGAAGGCGAGGGGAGGTCGATTAATGAATAATTAATAATTTTAATAATTAGGTGAGATTTTCGTCAGGGTTTATTCATTCTTTTTTAATACGTAAAGGCCCTTAATTGATATTTACAATTCAACAGATTAACAGATTGTAATTATTGTTAATAATAGTTAAATTGTTATTAATATAGTAATAAGTAGCATAGGGTAGTTAAATAATAATAACTGAAGGATTATTTTAATTTTATGAGATCTTTCCTCATTTCTTCCCGCTTCATCCTTTCCCACGGTAAACTGCCATACCATCCTAATCCACTAGCACAGACCATGTCTTCCAACTCCAATCCCTACAACCCTCCCCGTCGACTCAAACGAAGATGGCCCCGTGACCTCCTGGGGACATAATCTGTAAATAATTTGAGAGTGGTGTCATTGGTCACATTCTCTTCTCATGTGATTGATATTGAATGTCTTCTTTTTTTTTTTTAATTCATTGTGGTGATCAAATTACAAAATGTTTTAATTTAACAGAATGTAATAAATAATAAAAGTTTATGAAAAAAAATGAGATCAAATTATTATTAAATTTATATCCCTATTTAGGAATATGAAGATTGGGTTAAATATGAAAATTAATATTATTTTTATATTCAGTTTAAATTTTTCATTTGAGGCAATTATTGCTATATAAATAAATAACACAAGTATAGCTCTTATGATAATTATAATAATATATGAAAATCAAAATGATTTAATTATCATACCCACTATTAATCTATTTAATATTATTTGAATAGTAACTACATTGCTAGGTCCTATTCTTAATCAATAAATTTCCCTTCACTTAGGCAACACAATACCCAGCCTAATATGGAGGGGGCAACTCAATTCTTCTGTGCACTGCTACAACAGTACTTTGTTTAGCACTCTTTGCGAACGTTGATTTGTTCAAATCAATTCATATTTTCAATTAAATATGAACTTAAATTGGTGGATTTATTATCTTATTTATATTGTTCCCAAAGTTTTATTTTATTTCTTACCATAATTTATCTTTTTTTAATAAATAATAAAAATTAACCTAATAATTAAGAACTTCACAACTTGCCTTGCGAACCAAATTAAGCAAGTGAATGTTTTTAAATATAACTGTAACATGCATAATAAATATTCTATGAATCTGGATATTATTAAAAAGTATTAAAAAATTAGATATTTTAAAATTCGAACTCTTAATTTAACATTTGTTAAATCGTTTTATCCAGTTTTCTGGATCTCGCAGAGATTGTAAGAAAGTCTCTCAGTCAAACACGTATGAAGTTAATAGATACCTTTGAATTCAAAAGGTATTGCTAGCCTGCAACCTTTCCCACGTGAGAGAAACGCAATATTATTTATATTATGCGTGTCTTTAAATGCAAAATACGTAATGTGAAGTACAGTTAGATATAGACCTATTTCTATATTAACTTTCCATGTCATTTAATCCCCCATATAAAGAGAAGACAATTAATAAAAGCTTCTACGCCGTAAAATGAAATATACAGTTATGGTAAACCTCCATCTATAATTGTTAATTTTTGTAATGCAATTCCTAAAATATTTGATTTATCACTAGACAAATATGAGCTGATTTCATTATTCTAAACTATATCACTTCACGCACACTAAACCGAATTAATGTTCTATACTCGCACATAATGTCACGGGTAAAACATGTCACACTACTATTTGTCCCATTTTGCCCAAAAACTTTTTTTTTGGCATTTTTTAATTTTCAAAAATTTACAAGCAACAGGATGAATTTCCTTAAGAAAAACTGAAAATGAAACAACTGACAAAACGGCCTGCAGAGTGTTGATAGATACACACACACACAAATATATATATATATATATGATTTGCTTATAGCCTTATAGCATACCACATCTCTGTTTGTTCATTCCAATCTATAATTCTTAGAAGTGTATTAGTGTGTATTGCATTTCAGCTCTAATGATGATTTACAAGTTAATACGAAACGTTAGCTATAATAAAAAATAAACAAAATTATTCAATAATTTATGAGTATTTTATTAATCTCATCCTGACCGAAACCCTGATTAATTTCTCAAGCGAATATAATTTTTGTTACTATTAATGTTCATTTTTTTTTTCACTTACAATTTACGTGTCAAGTAGGCGGGATCAAAAAGAATATTGATTAAATTATCAATACATCTGTCTCGATAAGAACCTCTACAGCTACCACTCATTCCATCTGAAAGAACTAGAAAATGCTAATATCATAGAAGAGTAGTCCAAATGCTGTTAGTACAGAAATATCGCGCGTAAATCGCCAGACGACCACCCTGACAGAATACGACGTATTCTTAGGAACTATTAATTTACAATTTTCTCGTAAATATCATTGTTGAAATTTCGTATATTCAAGGAACTTTGTATGGATCCAAGAACTTTCTTAAAAAAGCAGGTATAGCCTGGAAAATCTAAATTAAAGAATGAGATATTATTTATTATTTCAGTTAATAATAATTTATTTATTATAATTTATTAAATATATAATAATAATATTTAAATTTAAAAAAATCCATTAATTTAGGTTTTTATAAAGGTCGAAATAATCCTGATTCCTGTATTTTATTAACTAACTTATAATAAACATATTAAAGGGTATTTATAGGGCGTAATAACCTAGAAGTTGATTGCCCTTTAATGATCTACTACTACTACTTACCTACTAGAACTTCATGGTTATACTTCATGGCTCGTTCTCTTGTCTCATCCACAATATATTCGAGACCTCGCACACCATCCATGACCCATTTCCTTCAATTTGATAATTTTTTGGAAGTTTAAATTGCTGTTCAAAAATTTTTTTAAAGTTATCCAAAGTATTTTGCGTGGGATCGAATAATTGGCTATGAGATAGGTACTGATGGTAGAAAACAATGAATTCTACTTTGAGTACTGATTTTATTTAATTTCAAAGATAAAATAACACAAATATATGGTTGAAAAACGTTCGTTACAAACACACACACACACACACATATATATATAATCCTCCAGACGATTTTTCTGGCAAACCACGCTAGATTACATTGGTGATTCTTAAAAACAGCTCCATATGCTTTAACATTAAAAGAAAATTCATAAGAATATAGGTATTTTTCTTATATATTTTANCTTGTGTAATGAACATATAATATATAATGGAATAATATAAATAAATCTATAAGATAATAAATCCACAGAGCTAAGATCATATTTAATTGAAAATAAAAAGGTTATATGAAGGGGAATGTGATATAGAATTTTATTAATAAATGAAAAATCTGACATGTTGTATATGAATGAAATGGATTTATTTTCACTCATGTAAATGTGTTTAAATTAAGCTTGTGTAAAATGAGGGGTGTTATTTCATTCGCTAAATCGTGTCTGGTGACAGGAATGGTCTACCCCCCCCCCCCTCAGCTAAGGACGTGACTTTGATTAATATAACTAATAATTCGGCCAATGGACTCTCAGAATGGATGGCAAGACAGGACTCACAACAAAACAGTCGATTTTCTATAAATCTTCTCACGATGCTCACAAATCTCTTTGGTTTTTACATTCTGGTTGATTCTGTCAACCCCAATGCCATAAGTTTAAGAAAAACTAAAATTGTTCCACGTTAAATATATATAAACTTATTCCTTATTTTCGATTAATAATTGATGAAAATGATCGAAACAATGAAAATTTAAAAATAATGCATTTCAAGTTTGAGTGATTGATACATAACATAAAATATTTATATCTTACGTTTCTCATGGAGAATAAATCTTCTATGAATCTGGATATTTTAAAATATTAGATATTTTAAATTTTCATCTTAATTTAATTTTTGTTAAATCGTTTAATAAAGCTTCTTGTTCTGCAGAGGTAGTATGGAAGTCACTCAGTCAAATACGTATGAAGATAAAAATATGGGAGACTGGCGTAAAATCCGAATAATTTTGTCGCTGCCATCGAGTGTATAGATCAAGACAGGTACTCGTCAAACCTCCAGTTGTTGTAAGGAATATCTCCCTCCCGAGAACTCGACTGGGGAAAGATCTTTGCTTGGCATCCCGGAGGAGTGGGACATTTTAGGGAGATTAGAAAATGGGTTACCATCAGTTACCAAGTGAGGGTCTCAATTTTTCTCGCAGGTCATTCACGAGTAAAGGATTTGACTCTTAGGGTCCCACTATTTCACATTAGACGGAAAAAAGAGAATCGGTACGGTGCTATAATCACCTGCCCGGCGACAAGGGATTTCTATACGCCTAGAGCTGGTAGCCAAATTCACCGCCTACGCAACAGGCAATCTAGGTTTTATTTTTGCCGGGAGAGTTATAAGGGCTTGAGTCCGAAGACAAGGATTGGGGATATGAGTTAGGGTAAAATGGGAGTTTTTTTTTTTTTTTTTTGGTTTTTTTTAATCGAGAAAGAGAATAGGACTGGATACATGATTTGAAGCATTTGCAAATATTTTTAGGATTTTGTATTGAGAGGATTGTATTCTTTGGATATTGTAAGTCTTAGCTGCTCCCAATAATTCTGCACCTGTAGTCCAGATCTATCCTAGTAATGTAGAAAATCAGTTTGTTTTCTATTCTAAGATGATTTTAGTTGGGGTTCGGTCAAGGTAGATCCAAAAAACACAAATTTAAAAAATGTATTTTTTAATAAAGGATTATCTGCCAACGTTTCGGCTTACATTGTAAGCCATCTTCAGGGCTATAATGGAGATGAGAGAGGACGTCCTGTTCCTAAGTTGAAATAAAATTCATAGGAGTTCCTAATGACTGATGAAATTCATAGGATTTTGGATTGGAAGGACTGTATTCTTTGGATGTTGGATGGTTTAGCAGTTCCCCAAAGTTCGAGGACTCCATAAATCCAAATAGGTCTCAGCAGCGTCTAAAAAAAAAAACTAAAAAAAAACACTCCAATCCTTAAGCCCAAACTCCATCTAGTATTACCCATCCTAATAACCCACCACGCCGCCTGAATAGGAAATGACCACGTGACCTCCACATTGCCAACACTTCCTAATAAAAATTTAAATAAAACAAACAAACGAAACAAACAATTGTAAATAGGGATTTAGAAGTACTCCCATTGGGCAGCTTCTCCATCAAGCGAAGTACACGCTAATTTAATTTTTTTTTTTTTTTTTTTTAAAGTTGTGAATGTATATTTTCTTTATATTAATTCATATTGTACATTATTATTTTATTTGTACATATTTATAATATATTTTGAGAGCACTTTGCAAGATGCAAGCTGTGCAGGATGTAATTTCTGAATAAAGTGTTTAAAAAAAGTTTTTTTTTTAATGTACTAACGATGGCGAAGACCTTGCTCTTCAGTCCTGACTAGGACTGAGTCAGTCAGGTTCAATTGTCTTCCTTATCCACCCAATGCTCTCTCCGTCTTACTATATTAATTAATATTAATTTACTCTCATACTATTACTACCCATCTCATAGAGAATCTTCTTTAGTTTACACAACTCCTGTGTGACGGATTTTTACATATATTATTATCTATTTTAACAATAATATCGAAGTCCTCTATAAAACATACTATTGAGCTGTAATATACTCAATGCCGAAAGCGTCTCTGAATGTGTTAACTCGATGGGTTCATTTAAAAGTAAAATCAGAGAAGTAAAAAAAAAAAAATTAGGAAAATTCTAAGAAGCATTTATAACATCCATAGCACAGTTTATAAATGCCTTTAAAGTAAATGACTAATGTAAATGAACAGTAATCGAGAGAGCCTTGAATCCTAGCGATTCCTTTCAGGCAGATAAATCATTCCGTACTTCGATGACAGCCTGCACTCTTCCTCTCTTTCCTTTCAAATCAAATAGGGTGTATTTAACTTTGTTTTGCCTCGCCCCGAAGTATTTTCTTTCCACTCCAGTGTTTCATAACCTTTATCAAAGGGTATCATCAATCAGGTTGAGTTGGAAGGGAAGCACACTGTTCCAGAGCCATCTCTGACAAAGGACCCCATTTCAGGAGTGTTGTGGACAGCTCCAGAGGCCTGGATGGAGGTCCTGGTTGTCCTTGAACTCCAGGTCATCGGGATCCTCCCCTCTGCCGGCCTTGACCTAGGCCTGGAGGAGCGCCCGCCCCCGGACCGCCTCCTGGAGAGACACGCCCTCCTGCCTCGCCCCTTTGCAGGATACTCAACATCTACCAGCAGAAAATGTAGCAATATTTGAACAAAATATAATAAAACAGAGTATTTATATGTTTAACCCATTAATAAAATACTTACAATTTATCTAATAATGACTAAATTAGGAATTTATAATAAGGAACATTCTTCACCTGTCTAAATCTAGCCATGTCAATCAAACTGAAACATAACTATATGAGATCAATCTGTTTCTTCGCGCAACAATGCGTCCTTTCTAAAATTCTCAAGCGCAATCTTTATCCTCAGGAGCTCCTCTAACTGTTTCCTTCAAAAATATACTCATTAACATCATTTATTTGACAAACAAAAACTAACTACTTTGCAAAATTACATATAAAGAAACAAAATTAGTTATGTTATAATGTTAATGTGTTTAAAACACCCTACTATAGAAGGCTGCCAAACGAGGAATGCATATACAATAGAGCACACTAAGGAAGTCAAAGGCGAACAAACCACCTGGTCATATGATTGTTTCCAAGTTATTCGGGAAGATACGTCTGAAGTTCACTGGAGAAAGCACGAATTCGCTAAAGGAAACACAGAAGTAGAAAAACTATTTGGATTCAAATGTAAAATTGAGGTCTATGCGACACAGTAGCCCAAGGCTATTCAGTTATTATCAACAATTGTCAATGTTGGCAACCTTATGAGTATCCTGATATCGTCCTTAAGTAGCACGTATTTTCTCTTATTCTACATCAAGAAAGATATGGTTACAACTGATGGTTGCTAGATTTCAATGGCTAGGTATTACTAGGTGTGTGTATATATATATATATATATATATATATATATATATATTTATAATGTAACTCATTTTAGTTTTTATAAATAGTTATTTAATACAATCAGGGAATTTAAACTTCTTAAGTTTATTTATTACTAATGTTGTACAAATGTAGCCAGACTGGTGACCTCAGGGAAGAACTCTGCAAAACTAAAATATAAGAATGAAAAATGTTGAAAAGTAGACCAATAGCACTTATTGTCGAAAGTGGTGAAGGAAGAAGGCGCTGTTGGGAACCTATTGAACGAACAATAAGGGCTAATATAGACAGAGTGATTAAAGATAAGTATAATCTTATTCTTAATTACTTTATCTATAATTCCTCTTTTATATCCTTTGACATGCCGCTTTTCCTTTTGAGCACCCAAAGGCTTCCTTTCTACATATACATACTTGTTCTATTTATTTTCTCAGCTCACGACATTGTCATATTATCAACAGTCCAGAAGATGGTTTACAATACAAATCGAAACCTGAGCACACAATTTTTTTATTATTAAATTTTCATTAACAATGTGCTTCTTAACAACTTAATCAATTTTATATTTCCACATCTTTAATTTCAATCTGTGATGTTGGCAAATAATTTTTTCCTTGCACTTGCTGACGTGTGTATAGTAACAATGTTCTGGCAGTCCTCAACTTTTTCATACTTGCTGTCCACATGTTGAAGTACATTATAAAACTTCAATAGGAAAATTTTAAAAATAGGTAATATGGGTAATTTCAGATTTTCATGTATAGTAGAAATGGGGAGTAAACTACACAATTCAAAAAAATTAAAAGTGATTAGAGTAATTTACAAATAAAAACTACAAATACCCAACTTGTAAAGTACTTCCAGTTTTAAGTTATATTTATTTTTAAAGTTGTACATTTAGTTTACAATTTACAAATAATAAATTATAAATTTGTATACTTTAATATATTGTGTACAGGTAGTTTAGGGGAATTATGAACTTTATTTACCAAAGTTAATGAAATAGTTTATTGTGAAATTTACAAAATGTTGAACAAGTTTTAATATCTTGGATAACATTAAATATTATCAGTAATAACATTCGAATTTCTTATAAAATGCCTTTCAATTACTTCAACTTCAAATAGGTTAGTGAATTTGTAATTTAAATCTAGCAATTTTTCTTTTAAAACCTCTATATTTACTGAATATAAAATCAAAACCTTTTTTTATCAAAACCTTTGTTAAAATAATCAATTATTTCATTATTGATAGTAAATTTAACTTTTAATCGACAATGAAATTTTATTTTCTAAAATTTCTTAAGACATTATCGTACTTTTCCAAAATATTACTATCTAAATTTCTTTAAATTTGCCTTAAAATTGCGCCAAAAGAACCATCCACCAAGTTACTTCTTTTATAATTTAAATTATGTATTTTAATATAATTAATCATATTTTATTTTTAAATTTGACATTTACAATAGCTATTCAAAAATAATATATAGTATATATATTGTCAGCTTCCTTGAGTACAAGACGAAGTTCTCGCCTTTCTCGTAGGGTAGATTCTCGCTATGTAGAGGGAATTGAATAAGACAACTAACAAGTCCTGGTAGTATAACTGGAAAGTACACCGGCCCGGACAGCAGGAGATCCAGGTTCGATTCCTGGCTGGGACAGATA
>KZ806880.1:239955-252125 GCA_000696205.2 Oncopeltus fasciatus
AGCCATAATGAAGTCCCAATATATATATATATATACAACACCCTAAAATAACAATTATCTTATGTTCATTTCAGTGAACAAGAATTACTCACAATTAAGCAGATGATTACCTCTTGTACAAGGGCTGATTTATCTCGTCAATCATTGATTATTACTTCATTGCTTTATGTAGAAGGTAATTAATTACAAATACTGATAGTGATTATTATTCTTTTATAATGATTACCTCTTTGTGCATGTAATCTTTAATTATTCATTGTCTACTGCATAATTAGTAACGAAGCTAATTTTTTATAAAGGAAATTATGTTGAATTTATATATTATAAAGTATTTAAAAAAATAATGGCTTTTAACAAAATGTTTACACTACACACAACCTTTGGTATTTATCTCAGTTTTGGTTCTTATGCCCTATTTCTGAATTTCAATAGATAATTCATCATCCCTCGTGCTATCTCATCTTCGTTTGTACAAATATGCATTTAGGCACGTCGTCGGAACGGATAGAACCTAAATCATCAGATTCACATTCGTTGAGATTTCTTCGGCCGTTTCCAAGACATTTCTTATATGTCAACTTGCGTAATGTGAACAGGCTTTTTTATATTTCATTTTCCCTATTCGAGTCTCAAAACATGACACATTTCGGGGGGTGAGGTTTTTTTAATTAAATAAAAGTATCAGTTTCACGTACGCCATTGGAAATTTTTCGGTAACGGCTGAACAAATTTTGACTATTGAATAAATTAATCAGATTTATTTTAGTTTAATATGATCATGATCCAATATATTACATGTATCAATTTTGTGTTCAGCTTTACACTTTTTGTCTTAGATTTTTTTCTTCAACGGTAACCTGTATGAGACGTGTTGTGGTATCTGGAGTTTTGGCGGGGAACTTAAAATTCTTCTGTTGTACGATTCACTATTTACCTGCTAGATAAAAATTTCAAAAACTTAATTGAATTTAATATATTCCTATAATGAATATTGTTGGTCATCACCTTATTACGTCAGGGGTGAGTGAAATGTTGAATTTCAGTCATTGCACAAGCCACTCGGTTTGTGGCTTGCAAAATGATCATGAGGAGGTACCGGATAGAGAACAAATTAAAACCCGCTAAAAAGTGACCAGGAGTGAGAATTTCTGTCAGTCTACTGAGGAGCTTGAATTCAACAAGCTCTTGATTTTGGCCAGTGCAGTTGACAACTTTTTGATGTTTTCAATATCGGTTGGTTCAATTTTGAAAGGTAACATTAAAACATACCGTCTGACAGAGGTTAGAGATTGTGTGGCTTCGAAAAGTTTCTCGTAAAGCTTGTCGTTTGGGTGTATTCTAGAGACATAAGCGGGCTCTTCAATATCCCATAATGCCTTAAGTCAGAAGTCTAGATCCGCATGCGATTCAATATAAAATGAGCAAATCTAATCTTCAGAGAAGTTTAGTAACTTGCCAGACTCCACGTCTCCAAATGTGGTGGGAAGAAGGAATAGATGGTCAACTCCAGAGGGAGTAAATACGATGGTTTCCAGACGGGGAAAATTATCTCCCCCGATAAGCATGTCGAAGGCCGCTGATTCCCTAAAGTTGTAATGGGCTCTCCCAAACCCCATGAAGGTTTCCACTTTACAATCAAGAGCCGGCATTTCCACATCCTGTGACTTTCCTGTCGCTTGATGTCGCGAAATGGTGAGTTCGAAACTCCGCCTTGTTTCTGGATTTTATGTGCAGAGGGCAAGAGTTAAAAGAAGAAACTCCGAAAGATCATTTAACTGAAGGGCTTGAAGCGAATGGGTCCTGTCTGCAACTTCAGTCAAGAATGTGACCAACTTCGAAAAGACCTAAGATGACAATTAAGAATACGGTCCACTAAGAGGTTTGCGAGTATCCTGTGGTTGTCAGTTATCATGATTTATCCCCAATATTAAAGCCGGAAATTAGTGAAGCCGCTTCTCCTTTGAGCAATACGACGAGGAAATTTAATTTTTTCACTTTAGTTAGGCTGGGAGCATTGTGTAGAGACTTGAAAGTATCTTCGAAGAATGTCCATTCTCGAGATCACCACAGAATTGTGGCATTGGAATCTTCGAGAGCTGAGCTGTGCAGGACGTAGCTGATGAGTTGAGTGAGGCAATGGCAAGATTGTTGCATTGGAAGTCCCTTGGGTGCGTCCCTAAGCGCTTCATTACATCTCAATATTCCATTTTCATTCTCTATTACGCTTCAAGTATTTTTTTTGCGGTCTTGATCAATGTTTCCTGATCTTCCTATTCTGTGAAGGACTATACAAACTTGATCTGTCATAACCGTTGATAGGTCGACCAGTCCTCTACAACGTCTTCTAAGAAGGTTTTGAAGATGAATCCTCCTAGAGAGTCCTGTAACAGGACTAACCTGAACAGCTAGGCGGCTCAACTCCATGTTCAACGTTTCCTCAGTGCTGTTTAAATCAGCAACACTCTTAGGCATGATGATGATAATAGATTAAATCGAACCATGGGTGATAATAGAAATATAAATATAATTGGAAGCTTATAGTTTCAGACACATAAACTTCTGTTCGCGCACGCGCATGTGTGTGTTTTTTTGTTGAAAATGAATGAGGGACTAGGGATTTGAGTTACAAATATGTTTGTAGAACATATTTGGATAAAATCTAATTTTCTGAAACGTATGTTCTGTAAAGTTTTACAAAAAAAACATTAATTTAAAAAAAATATTTAAAATAATCAGTAGATGGCTGATTACATCCTTAAGTCTTCATCCAGTTTATAATTTCTCATTAAGATATCCTATAAGATATATTTCTTTATTTACTCCTATTTATAATTATCATTGAAAATTTGTTTAGATTACGAAGCTCTTGTGTAATGAACATTTCAACATCTCCTAAGTTTGATAAGTGAATAATCGAAGAAATTAATCGAAGACTCGGATTGAACACAAGATTGGAAATGTAATAAAACTTTAGTAACATCATGTGTGTTAGCTTATAAGAAATAGTTCTATAGTAACGGATTTACGTAAAGCAAATACTTATAAAGATATTTAAGTCTGTAACTAGGCAGATCGGCGCCCACAATCCACTAAACTCTTCTCGTCGGTTTATGGCAAGCCTTAATGAGCTTACCTTATCTCCTCATTGGCCTTTTAGGGTTCTAAGAAAAAACTAGACTTGAATAAATTTATATAAATAGTATATTAATGTGCATCTGCAATCAGATAACTGCTTAGTTTATGCAGTTCTTGAAGCGTATGTAATCAATTAGAATAATATTCACCTTAGAAAACGAATTTTTTTTTCTATTTAAATGTATTATTATTTATTCAATGTCCAAAAAAGAAAGCGTAAAAGACACGCCCCAACAGAGTCACCTCCCTCCACAATCTTTAGCGCGAGGTGGGGGGAGGGGGGTGTACGATAGGTGGGAGGGGGGAGCGAGTACTACGCGGAGAGTACTCCCGGCGGAGCAGACAGAGGCGGGGCCAGTCCTTGACCTCTGGCGGCGCACAAACACACCACATCGATCTGTGGAGGGGGAGAGGGTCAACTATGGAGAGGACTGCCCGTACAACTGTGGAATATGGCGAGCTGAGGGAACGGCGATTTGCTGAAGGGGTATTCGTCCAATGGTTACCTTTCTCCTGAAGAGTAGTCAGATTGTGAGTTTACATTGCAAAGATGAGACAAGGTATAACGATCTGAGGACAGAAATGAGTAAAGATAAAACATGGAACTATGAGAGAAAGTTGATGCACCTTCGGCATTACCAGGGAATGTTGGAAGTACGGGTAGTATCTTCCATAGATGTTATGAGGTGAACTGATAGGTACAATCAACCTTTTTTCGGTAAATAAACAGCTTATGTTCATTGTCTTTAAAGGCTAGTTACACTTCCTCTACAAGATAATTAACCATGAAACTTATACCAACTCTCTGATATTGCTGAATCGTACTCATTAAATACACATGCAGGTTGTTTGGAAGAAAGTATGTAAATGTATGAAAGTAAATGTATTAGTTGGAAAACTAAATTGATTGCATTTTGTGATCACAGAAGCTTTTTTTTAAATTTCTGGATGGTGTAATTTCTTTCGAGATACATATTAGAGGCCACCTCAAACGTCTATCGACCATTATTTACGTTACCAAAAAGTTGACTGATCATAAATCATGAGACTCAACTCGTGGTTTATTCTTCCTGCGCTATTCCATTCCTCAAAACCAACGGAAATCAGATCTGGGAATGAAGTCGACTGGCTTCATACTTCTTCTAGACTGCAGAAGAAATGTGTAAGAATTGCTGTTGGAGTTGGAAAAAAGGGAACACTGAATAATACAATATACTGTAATTTCTAAAGGAATGCATAAAAGCAGAGCACATAGGCCTCTCCATAAAGACTACAAAACTGATAAAACGCAATCTTCTTTACTCGTTTTGGAAAAAAAAATCATATGACATACATCATGTTGTATAACATACAATTTCTCCTAAAGGGACATAAAAATAAAATAAAATAAAAAATATTCAAGACTTTTCTTTAAATACAAGCAAAGTAATATAATAAATGCAGTCTAGCCAATGAAAAAAGTGAATGGAACAAATGTCTCAGGAGAACAATTACAGAATAACCCCTTTATTATTCCTAAAGCCACAATACAATTTTTACTAAAACAATTTTAATTTCATGTATAACACAAACTAAAACAACGTGAAAACAATTATTATAATCATAGTTCGATAAAAATAGCGGCACACACGAATGAGAAAAATAGCGGACATACAAAAAATAACCAGAGCGGTTCTGGCACTCTCAAATTAGAAAAAATGCAACGTCCATAATTTATTGTCAAATCTCTATGCCTGCCTCATAGGAGAAAGCTAGGTGCGAATTTTCCAATCCACCCCGCAGGTGGGCGTCTCCCCGGTGATTTTAGGCGAATTTCCTGGTAATCACGTCGTAACCTACCCCACATAAGGTGACGGAGGTAACCTTATCCCTCCAAGATTATCTTTTGATCTTTGACCCCTAGAATATTGGTAGACTTATTACTGAGGAAGGGATATAGGGTTTTAGCCAGGCCTCTGCAATTATTATGTGGTAAAAGTCATCAGTAGATATCACCAGTCCTTCCTGCATTCATGTATATCTGGAACTCATCCAAGTATGCAGGAAGGAACTGGGCGTTAAGATGACATGTTATTAGAATATTTGTGAAATGAGGGTGAATTTCTAGTTATAGGGAAAACGATAAGATAAGAGCAAAAATGCTAAAATAGTTTGAAGCTCTCAAATAGAGAAATATAGAATTATAATAAGAAGTAAAAAAGAAAGAAATTATAACAAAAAAAATGAAAGCCTCAGAAATTTGAAATTTATTTTTTTCATTTTTTACATTAAACTATTTTTATGCATCCACGTTTATCTTCGCCAATAATGTTTTGGAAGAGGAATGTATGTACTACCTCTCATAGGTAAGTATTTGTTAATTCACAAGTGTAAATCATTGATTTCCAATAAACTCCATTCATTCTTTTTAGTTGTTGCTTCTCCCATTTCAGTAAACATTTTACGAAGGTTTCAAATAAATCATTTTCCTAAGTCAGTTTTCTTTTAACATTGGAACATTTACAGTTTTAAAAACTATATAATTTGTTTCTCCAATACTATTTATGCATATACACACAATCAGAAAATTAACTTTTGACGAACATTTTCTGCAGCATGATGCCAACAAGTATCGCAGTTGATGAATATTTGTTTTTGAACTTTCTTTTTCTATACTCTTTTTAATGCTAACCTCTTATGTAGTATATATTAATAATAAACAAATCTGAATCAGTCGTCATTGGTTGTCTTCTGCTTCATGTAAGCGAGCGCTTCGTACGAATGTCTCCGTCCGTATAGAAGATGTCGGATTTCCCATCCTGCGTCTGCCTGTTGGTTTTTATAGATTATTGTTTTAGAATTGTGGTGGCCTACTATTATTATTATACACAACACGTAGAAATCCAAAACATTAAGAACATCATGGGAAAAAAAAACAAGGTAGACGCAACTGATGCGTAGACAGCAAATTATGCATACTAAAGAAGATAACGGGGAGGAGATACACACAGGACCTATCGGCTAACATTCCAACACCACATGCACAATGGAGATGTAGGGCAACAAGACAATGAACTACCTCGACTTCTCAATTATAAAAAAAAAAAAAAAGGGCGACAGACTAACCTAAGGAAAATACAGTCAACTAACAGTTGCCGACACGACACCACATCACTGCGACATCAAACCACCCCATACAACACTAACTCTCAGCTTACCATACCGCATACACCCAACAACTACGACAGAGAACTGCAGACTATATACATAATCGCACACAATAACGAGTACAAACGAACCGCTACAGACAAACTACTTTGAGAATACAACAAGAAAACACTCAAAACGAAGTGAGAAAACGCAGATTCACAATAAATTACACAATGTACTGAAACATAAAAATTAATAAATTTATTTAGAAAGAAAACCCACAGCACTGAAGACAGACAAAACGCTGAAACAGAACCTCCGTATAAACAATAAAAAGACTGAACCATACACTTCAAGTAGAATATACAAAGGGTCATGCACAAAACTGACTTACAAAGAACAATGTATTAATATTACATTTAAATGCATTTTTCTTTTCTTATCCTCTGTATTAATAATTAATACATGTAGTAACCACCGATTGCCGAACCAATAAGTGGTTTGATTAGAGGAGACCTTATGCTATTAAATATAATTTTATTTTAATACTTGAAGGTAGTAGATGTAAAGGTAATAATAGTTACAGGTAAATTCTTATCCTAGGTTTTACAAATTAAGGAGTCTGAGGGGAGAAACATGTAAAGGCAATATATCAAATTTCGTTATGTCAAAATGCAACTAATTGCGGTTACGAGGACGTAAAAATAAAATTTAAGCTAAATCTTAATTGTTCAATTTCGATATGTAACTCCTAAAACATTTCTTTCCCTTTGATAATCAAACCTGTGCTGAGCTTCATTCTAAAATAAGTATTATGCCTTCTACACCAAAAATCTTTTTTTCTCATGTTTGACATTTCTTTCTCATACCCAGACCAATGCCAGGCCTCCCTCAGACTTATAGCGAACCCAGTTAGGGAACTTTGTAACTAATAGTTCAGAAAAAGAACTGGGAGAATCGGGACACGAACCCAGTACCTTTAGCTTGCGAGTCGCACATGCTAGCCACTACAATCTACAGAAAATGATTCACATATTGATTAGTGAATATCATTTTCTGTAGATTGTAGATTGAGTTGAATAAAATATAAAAAGAATTTTCCAAAAATCTGTCTTAAAAGCAAAATTGAGGTTAAGGGCTTAATGTTTGCTAAAAAAAAATGCTTAATAAGAAAGATATTTTAAAATTAACTCACAGTATTTTGCGCCTTCGTCACCTTTTCTCTCCCGGCCAGCCTTCAGCCACGCTCAGCATCATACACTTTTTCCTCCGTTGTACTTTTCGGATGTTGAAATAGAATTAATCATTATTCCCGTTCATCATTATTGAAAAATGAGAAATGTGCGTTTGCAGAATGAATAAAGTCAATAAGTCTAAATAAAACACAATAATCCTCAGACAGTCAGAACACAAAAAAAAATTTTTTGGGGGGAAAAAAGAATAGGATTAGTCACACACTAATGACTGAACTATCAATTGAAAACACCGCAATTTTAGTTTTTTCTCCCAACGATACATTCTTAAAGTAAGCAATATAATTAATAGTAGTAAGTTCCAAATTGTCTGTGTTTCGTTATGGTTTTATTACTTTCCCATTTACAATTCAGAATTTCAGTGAGAGGGGGGGAAGGGTTGTCACTCCGGCAGCAATCATGCAAAACCGTATAATTTATACTTTACATTAAGATCAAATTCGGTAGAAATATTTTAATGACATGTAATCACAATCTTAATTTAGTCATAACATTATTTAGTTCCAATCAGCAATGTAAATGCATCAGTTTTTCCCAGGAAACCAAACTCTTCGCATTACTATTATTACAGGGTTTTGCAAAATACCTTCTTTCTTTTGCGTGTAAAAAATCCCAATGTAACGAAAAGCCATAATGAAGTCCCAATCTAATTCCTAATTTTTAATTTTAAAAACCGAATCGACATTTAAATTTAGTTTTCCAACCGTTGAATAATGTGTTAATGTTTGAAATCGTAAAGTGTGCTTAGTGACCCAGTTTTAATTTTGGTTATTATTAATGTGAGGCTAAATATTTATAGGTAAAATGTAGTTTTCTAGTACTTATATTCTACAATATTTTAAGTGTAAGTTTAAAGTTTGAGCAGCCCCATTCTTTATAAAATATAGAAACCAAATTCGGTATTTCGGCTTGTTGCCAACTGCTAAAATAATTAATTTTTAATTGGATATTAGTTGAGGAATTCAGGAGTTAGAGGTGACTGAAATATGTTATCTTAATGTATTTTTTATAATTAGTTTTATAAATAATTTTATNTTCTTGGTATATATATATATATATATTCTCAATAATCCCTTAGAATAAGTTGGACTGTAGTTGTCCAGGAACTTGTAAACAAAAACAGTTTCTAAAATATAGTCTGTAGAATTTCTAAATTCAAGAATGAGTAAATTATTCAATAAACTGCCCTTTGTCACTTTAGTCAAATAAGTTTCTCAACTCCCTTTCTGCAACTGGTCGTTTGTGTTGCAACTTATAAAACGGAAATTTTCAAATATTTTTCTGCTAAAAAAGCTTATGTGTTTGTTTGATGAAGCAGATGATAAGCCCATGGGGAATGATTGAATGTCCTGCAAGGAATGATCAGCCCTTGAACCACCTGAATGATGGTTTTGAATTAACGCGCCATTTCCTGATAACAGCTGTTAGATTGTAACCTTCCTCAAATTGAAAAGGTTCACTTTCAGACGTGAGTCCTGTACTTAACATTTAACTTGTGTTTGATAAAAAAGTTATCATTACTGTCATTATTTTAGTTTTGTTTTTTAAACTTTCAATATTTTTTAATTTCATCAGGTGTGAAATTATAACTTCTGTTTTGAAATTATAATAACGTTTGCATGTTATCTCGTCATTCTGATTGTGACAAGTATTAAGTATTCTCAATTATTATTGTTTAGATATTTTTTTCACTGTTAATTCTCAAAAAATATGATTTATTTTATTTAAAGAAGTGATATTAGCTTTTTATTTAATTTCAAATAATATTTTAAGAAATTAAGATTCAATAGTATGAATAGGCGCCATGTTGTTTTCATTAATCACATGAGTTATTTATTTTATTTTTTCTCATCTTTTCGGGGGGGATGATTTCTAAAATTTGGAAATTTTACCTAACATTTTGTGGAGGATAGTGAATGAGGAATTGACTTTTTATTATCTCTAAATAAAATCAGAAAGGTTCATTGTACACACTGTACCATTAATTATGTACTTTGTCTTATTTACTATTTGGGAAGTTGTTTCTTTATTATTTTTTTATTAGTTTCAGGTTTACTCTTGGTACCTAGTCATTCACTTGGTCCAATAAAATGCAACTAAAATTAAGAGTTGGGCTGGGTGACACTCTCACTATAGATGTACAGCCTACAGATACTTTTCAGGACTTATCTGACCGCCTTTACAGCTTGGGTGGCGTTAAAGTTGATCTGACCCAACTTCAAAAGTCACATGACAAGCCATTCACTATGTCTACAAATGTCATTGATTATTTTTCACCTAGAAAAGGTATGAAATCTCTACTTACTCCTTGAAGTACATTTTGTTTGTAACATGTTTTCAATGGCTATTTCTTAATAGAGGGACAGACAGATGACAATGGTAAACTAAGAAAGCTGTGCAGGCTGTGTGGTCAACCTATCTTGACAACTCCACTTTTCCTCTTTGAAAAACCAGTGCCTACAAACTCAATCACACTAATTGAGAAAGTTAATTCTTCCCTTCCACTCCATGTAAGTGCTTTTTAAGTTTTAATATGCTAAATTTTGTACACTTGGAGGAAGTTTAATGCTCCGACTTTCCTGTTCATTACTGTGCATTGGCTAACTGCAAACAAAGAGCTACGTAATGTTGTGTTACTATTGATTAAATTAAATGAAAAACTGCTTAAATAAAAATAAACCTTAAACTTTTCAGTCATGCTTATTCTGGCTCTGAGTCATTGTACACTTTTCTTTATTATTAATTACAAAGTAATAAAAAAATATAGATATCAATAGTAAGACAATAAGTGAATCAGTACTGCAAATTATGTTTAACTTTAGGGATATTCAGTATTTCATTCCCCTTATCAAAATTATTTTATCACTTACTACTCATGCATTAAAAATTAACTTACATAATCAAGTGTTATAGTAACTTCCCCTGATTATTTATTTAAATTGAGTAAGGTATTTATTTTATTTTTGGCCATGAAATGAAAGTTATAGCTCTTGGTAATTTGCAAAATCAGCTTGGTGAAGTAGAGAAGTAGTTACTTTAGTGGATAATATGTTTCAACTATTGTATTTAATCACTGTCTCTATACTAGCCTTTGATTTACATCTTCATTCAGCGCCCCACCTGGTAATTTTCCCTTCAATTCATAATAAAACATTTCAAAATAAAATATGTATTAATTATAAATAAATTGAAAAACAAAAAAAAAAAAAAATACTTGGTTAGGGGTGTAAAAACCAGCTTTGTGTAAGTTCAAAGACTTTTTCAGAATCATACTTTTCTTTTACTCCCATCTTTTATATGTTTGTTTTCAAAAGTCAACAGGTGTATAAAAAATAAAATAATTAAAAATGTCTGTTTTATTATATTCAATATTTCAAAGGATTGTAAATAATTTATTATCTTAGCTTATTAATTCCCTTTGACTTCTTCAATAAATTCCTCAGTTTAATTATTTCTTTTGAAGAAATCACCTGACAATGTTTTATAAAATTCTTATAATTTTTAACATTATTGGAAAAAAAATTCAGCTCCGCTGAAGCAACTTGTGAAATTATTAAATATGAAGGGAAAGATTTCCTTGACCAGTGCACTACAGTGGAGATACGACATTGAAAAGGAAGGGGGGCTCCAGGTTGACTGTTGAGCCAAATCAGTCCATTAGTACTCCCTAACTTGCCAAAGAGTGTGGTGTGCCTCAAGATACTGTTAATTGCCATCTGCTCTCTTTGGAGAAGGTGAAAAAAAGCTTGGTCCCTCATGAACTTACTCAACAATCAGCTAAGAAGTTACAAAGTTGTGAAAATTTATTAAAAACTCTTCTGATGAGTGATTTTTCTGGAAGAAAGTTACCTGTTGGGTTTACTAGTGAAAGCAATGGCTGGATTGTGGTCAAATGCTTTTCTGGTTGCTGAGAGAGGGCAATATTGAAAGAAAAATTCATGCTTTGCATTTTTTTTGAATTTTGAAAGCATTATTCATCAAAAATTTGTTTCCGATGGATGCTCTATAAATTTTGAACTCTACTGCGAGCAATTGGAAAGATTATTTGCAAAGTTGTTTGCACGTTATCCTTTCAATTCTATTCAATCCACTGAAAATAAGTTTAATTCCAACTAGATAATGCTCATCCTCCCATTTCCCGTCGAGCCAAAAATAAGTTTAAAGAAATTCATGTATTTATACTCCTGTATGTATAGTCGAGACCTTTCACCATCTGATTGTTTCTTGTTTCGCTCTATGGTCTATTTTCTTTAATGTAAAAAATTTGATAAATTTGTGGAAGTTGCAATTGCATTCCAAAAGTTCTCTGTCAGCCATCCTGAGGAATGTGAGCCCATCCCTAGGAATCACTAATTAGAGTGATATGGAGCAATTGGCTATAAAATGGCTAATGTCTGTAGATAACAATGGTATTTTATATCAAAGGTAATATTATATAAATATTTAGTTGAAAAACAATCTATTTTTTTTTTCTTACACCCCTTTACTATATAGTTTTATGACAACTAAATTTGGAAGCTTATGTAATAAGAAAGGTTTTATGTAATTATTAATAATTGATATATTATGTAAATATATCAAGGTTTTATTACAAAATATTCTTTTTCTTCAAACATCACCATCAAAATGTTTGAATTAAAAATAATAAAATAA
>KZ806880.1:260499-275187 GCA_000696205.2 Oncopeltus fasciatus
TTTTTTTTTTTTTTTTTTTTTTTTTTTTTTTTTTTTTTTTTTTTTTTTTACGACAGTTATAATGAATGAAGGATGCTTTTTCAATGATAAATAGGTTTAACTTTACTTAATATTACTATTTCCTTTAGTGGAACTTATTTATGACCTTTATTTTATTATTTCTTAGAAATTAAAACTTAAGAATTATTTTTCAAGAAAAAGAAGAACCAGTTATTTGACTAGGTTAGTTTTATGTGCAGGTTCAAGTTCCAGTGGTTGAAAAAAACTGTCAGCTATGTGGCTGGTTAGGAGCTGATGTAGATATGTTTGCCCATGCCATCAACCAGCACTGCCAGCCAGATATGGGCTATTTCCCATGTCCTCTCTGCAAGACAAACCAGCCTAATGAAATGCATCTGGAGGCTCACCTAGAAAAACACATCTCGCACAATAAAAAGGAGAAAAATTAAAACTGTAAGTTTCACTATATTTTTCCTTCTATCTTATCAAATTGTATTATCTCATTCTTCCCCATTCTACATTATGTTTGTTTTTGTCATATTATTCTTACTGAAGTTAGAATTAATAGATAGCCATAATAAAGGATCTGCCCCTTATTATGCCTGTTTGACTTATCAAAAACATTACATTTTATCTTAATAGTTTTAAATTATTTTTAATAACAATTACTCCCCTTTGTACTACCTTACTATAGGAAAAAATATATATATTATTTCTTTTCATTTCATTACCAAGTCACTTACTAAATATTCTGTATGTAAATTTATCATAAGCGACATTTATTCTGGGTTTAAAAATCTTAATACATTGCAAAAAAAAAAAAAAAAAATAATGCTTGTCCAAAAATTGAAATATTCAATAGTTTCTTCTCTACTGAATGAATATATAACCAGGATTTAGTTTTGCCCAAAAAAAGTGCTATTTCAGGAGGGAGGCCGAAATTTAATGTATTTTTATCTTCAAGGGTATTATTTAAAAAAATTATAAGTAGAGGACAATATAGTTGTAAAATGTGTTTTTATAACATTTAACTAATGTTTATTAAAAATCTTATTTAAAATAGAAACAAAGTTCTGCATTTAGGCTTACATTGCAAATCTGGAATGAATTCATTTTTGGTTGAAGTTTTGAGAATTTAAATGATACAGAGACTTGAGTGGCAGCTCAAGAAAACACTTTGTGACAGCACTGTATTCACAATTTTTGGGAGAGGGAGGGTTAGAGAGGTGCATAAGCAATCCTATTTTATTGATCTACTCTTGTAGACTTTTTATTTTTAAACTGCTTTTTTGCAAATGCATATTTACTATACTGTAACGTGAAGAAAATTTCATATATTAAAGGCCTTATTGAATATATATTCATTTGAATAGTATAACTTAATTGGGGGAAATACAATGGGGTAAAGGAAATCCCTCCATACATTTCTTTAAAAAAATTGAACAGTGTCATTTTTGGGGAAATATATGTATGATATAAATAAATATATGAGGAAATGGGAAATTTGTATTTGAAAAAATATTCCTGGTTTTTAGTTAGGTAATTTAAAAAATTTGGCAAAATAGATTATCTATTATTAGTTACTTCTAGTTCTCAGAAATAGATGAGTTGATCATAAAGGATATCAAGTCTTATTTGGTCTGTCAAGGCAATGATTGCCTTATTTTTCTACGTATTAGGTCTGATGTGTTCTATTAGTTTTGTAGCTTTGTCACTTTAGTCAACACATTGCAATGATAATTAACATATGTATTGAGACAATAATTGATTTTTCCTCAAAGTATTATCTGTAATTAACTAAGTTTTGGAATGATTCCTTCCATACATTATAATCTAGTTAGCCAAATATAGTAATATCCGCAAAATTTTGGGCTTTAATTGAAAAAATTTTACTTAAATGATTTATTTATTTCCAGGTGATTTCCTGCTGTTTGTATTCTTGTGGTGTCAAGTCCAAAAATGGAGTTGTTAACTTGTATTTTATTTTATAAAGTATGTACATAATTTGCGAAAGATAGAAGTAATGTAAATAAGGTGTGAATAGACCAAAAGTGTAAATTTGGAAATGTATTTAACTTATTTTAGCATGTTAATAAATGTAAATACTTTCTGTGACTTTGTTATTAAAGTTTGTTACCGAATTGGGGAAATGTTATAACATTTCACTCATGAAGTTAAGTGAGAAGACAAAACTGTGCTCTGCCCTCTGTCCTTTTCCCTCAGGTTACTGGCGTAGAAATTGTCTTATAGTTTTTTTGTTTTTTTTTCAATTATAACATATTATTAGTTAAGAGGGTTTATAAATAATTCTATTATATTCTCCTTCATTTTATTTCCTAAAATCTGTCTTGTATCTGAACTTGCTTTCTTTTTTCCTGGTGCTTTTCTGCCTTATTGAAGTATTCCATCTCTCAGTTTATCTGAATGTAATAACTATTACTGCTTATTTTGAACATGTTCGTGGAGAGAAGTATGGTTTCGCACCGTGATAGAACTAAAGCCTTGATATGTTGGAAAAGAAAAATGTATTTGTTATTTTACTCTATTAGCTCCTTTTTAATGTTTGAGGGTGATATTACTTAAAAATTTCAAGCTTAAGTTATTATGCAGCTACTGAATAGAGAATATTTCAAATCACGTGTATTAATCTGGCTCTACCCTCAGATATTTTTATTAATACTTCGAATTATTATTATGAATTTTCATTCATAGGTCAATACTATTTTTAACATATCTTATAATCTTAGTTTTTGTCAACTATATATTACACAATATTCTTGTTTTTATTTTCATAATTTATTATACTTTTCTTGTGCATTTTTGATTGTATATAAATGTAAGTAATTAATTCATTAAAAGAGCTTTATTTTTTATATCATGTAAGTATATATATATAATCTCCNTTTTTTGTTTTTGTGTTATATTCATGTATTAAATTTTTTTTTTGTTCAATTTTGTTTTTTCCCTATTGGCTTCTGCAAATCCCTCCATTCTAACTGTATTGACAATCGTTAAGTAAATAGATTTTTTTTATTTCAACTGATCAAAATTACAGATTCGATGCAAACATTCAGAGGCAGTACTTCAAGGTTTGAAAAAAATTGTTAAAAGGCATAATTTAGTATTTCATTATTCATGGCTTAATATTTTAATTAAAACATCTATATATATTTAATATTTTAAAAATATTTATTACTTTTATTGTTTCTTGTTAAGTGTAAGAAATTAATTAATGTACTATTTATTGGCAGATTTACTATTAATAAATTCAAAATAGAGGCTGTTTTGAGAAAAGTTAAAAAATTATTGTTTAATAATATATGTGTTTCTTGCTGGTTATGATAATCTTTTGGTGTAATTTCTCATAAAAATGATTCACCTCATAAATATACAAAACTATATTATAAATATTAGCTCAAAAAGTAAATGAAAGGCTATCTTCATTATTGTATGAAATCAGACAAATAGTAATGGGGATCTCTAGACCTTTATTTCAAGGTTAAGTGTGAGGACAGAAAGTATTTTTGATGCAGTGGGTGGAATATTAAATTTAATGCAATGAAACTTAACACGTGTTTTTTAATGAAAATCGGTATATTCTACAAGTTAAGGGGATTGCTTGATATAAAAAGTTCAAATTCAAATATTCGTCAACTATATTACGTAGGAATTCAATTAATTAACATAGCTTCTGAATGACGGTCTTTTTCATCTCACACTGTTACAAAAGCTGTATGTACTTATAGTTAGGCAAATCCAATTCCAAATTTAATTTTCCTGTAAACACTAAAATTTATAATACTTAAGTAGTCCTTTTTTTAATTATTAAAGCCTGACTTTTGGTGTTTACTATCATTTTTTATTTAAAAGGATTAATAAATTAGTCTTGAGCATAGTTATCCTGTAATTCACTTATTTTAGTAACACAAACAATAGTAATGCATTCAAAATATTGGTCTTCCTTTTGTGCCTATATCAAACCATTAATGCTTTGAAAAAAATCGCTTACCAAAATTGCTTCCTTTTTTTTTAAATTAATAAATATATAATTTATTAGCCAGTATTGTTTTAAAAAGATGAAAGCTTCCATGACATCCATAAAAACAAAAAGGATTGTCCACATAATGCAATATATATTCTTCTATACCATTAGCAAAAAAATCTGTACTACCAAAATACAATGTTTTGTTATGCTTATGTCTTTAATTCATTTAGTTTAATGGTAGGCAAAACCTGTATTATAGTATCTACAGAAGTGAGTTCATTAAAATGAAACTTCTACTTGTCAGGCTATGCAGTGTATTTTTCACATTAGGATGTTGAGGCTTAATAATGCAGTATATTGAATAATAAATTGTAGTATTTAAATACTACTGGGTATTAAATTAATCCCACATTACTTTTTTACAATAAATGCAAGGAAATAGAATAAAAAAATCTTACTGTCTCTGCCTGGACTCCTGCTCGCTGAGCTTGTTACCATTTACAGCATCAAAACTAGCCAGATAACTTAATAAATTCCCCGCTCTCTACTGGGAGTCTAAACCCTCGAGAAAGACGAATATATTGTCTTATGCTTGAAGGAGCTTAAATTGTCAGCTATTTATTAGACTCTAAAAAATGAGAGTCTAATAAATAGCTGACAATTTTAGCTCCTTTGAGCATAAGACAATATATTATATTCGTCTTTCTCGAGGGTTTAGACTCCCATTAGAGTGCGGGGAATTTAATTAGTTATCTGGCTAGTTTGTTTCAGTGGTGTAATTGCCAGCCCGGCAAGCAGGAGATAGGAGATACAGGTTCGAGTCCTGGCTGAGACAGTAAGATTTTTTTATTCTATTCCCTTGCATTTATTGTATATATTGAATAATGTTTATAAGGTTTGTAAACAAAGTGCAAAACTCACTTTTGCTTAGCTTTTTCATCTTACAAAATTAATGTTATCACAAATCTTTTTTTCTTTTCGTCTTCAATTAATCCAACAGACAATAAATCTTACTTTGCTCAACTGCTGCAGGACAAATTTTTGTCTAATCAAAGGTCGAGATACTTGTTAACCCCCACATCTAAAAACAACTTTGGTAAACAAATTTGTAATTTCTTGCATGATATGTATTCCATACAAAGAAAAATTATATCAGATTGGCATAAAGATTGATTATGCTAAATAACTAATACATTTTTTAAAATATTTAAATGGATCAAGTTTCATTTTAATTAATTCAAGTATGCCTGTAATAAAATGTATTAGCTATTTTTAGTTGATTTTTGAAGATGTGGTTAACTCTGACTTAAAAATTAAAAATAATTAAATTATATCCCTGATAATTAAAAATATAATTATATCCATTAATGACCTTTGCAGATTCTATCCGAAAGTTTCTTGAAAATTTTATATTTTGGAGATGCTAAAATCGGTCTATTCATGCATGTGTATTGGGTGATGCTGAACAGTTTGAGCATCAAAATTACCAAAAAAGTTGATATGCTTAATCTTATTTTGATTCTTTTTCATCTTGTGACTTAAATAAATAGAATTTAGAAACTTCTTATTCTTATTCTTTCTCTTCCTCCTTAGTGCCTTTCAGCCTGGAGGTGCCTCAGTCCAGGCAAACCAAGCCTCCCGATCCCGAGCCAGCGCCCTCGTGGCATTCTAATTTTTTTCTCTCTTCTCTTCTCTTCTATACCTGAGATGTAGTCAGCCCATTGAGTTCTGGGACGTTTCCCTGTTGGTCTTGCCTCAAAGTATTTTCTGGCATCCCGGTCCTCATTCATCCGGCAGAGATGTCCAAACCATCTAAGTTGTCTCTTTTCAAGGTTATTCTTTAGGGAGCCAACCTCCAGCTGTTCTCTAATCTTATCATTCCTGACACAATCTTCTGGTTCGGCTCGCTATTTTATGGAGGTATCTCATTTCCGCTGCAGTAACTCTCCTTAGGTGCTTGTCTATGGGTACCCAACTTTCACTTCCATATAGGAGGGTAGGTAGGTAAACAGCTTGGAAGATATGCTGCTTTACATTTTTCTGCAACTTTCTTTTCCCTATAACTGTGTTGCAGAGGTGGTAGTAAATAGAATTTGCCTTCTTTATCCTATTGGATATCTCCTGGTCTACCTTTCCATTCCTGCTTATCACTGTTCCGAGGTAAGTGTAGTCGTCCACCATTTCCATTATTCCTCAACGTATTCCTGTTCCCGGCCAATGTGCATTATTTTACTTTTTCTGGCATTAATAGTCATTCATTTCCTTTCTAGCTCGGCTTCCCATTCAATTACAGCTTGCTGTAGGCTCTCCTTAGTTTCAGCTATAAGGACAATGTCATCCGCGAATACCATTAATTGGGCAAGGATTGCCTTCATGTTCCAATTTCCAATGGTTGTACGGGCTGTCCTACGTTTGAACATCTTTAAAATTTCATTCATGTATATAATGAATAGGAGGGGACTCAGACTGTCTCCCTGCTTTACGCCCTTCTCAATCGCAAACGTATCAGATTCTTTTCTATTAATCCTTACTATCCCTTTGGAATCATGATAGGTCGACTTGATAGTTTCTATCAATCCTGCGGGATATTGTTCTCTAAATGAGCATTCCACAGTTCTTGTCTAGGGACCGAATCAAAGGCAGCTTTTAGGTCTATAAATGCCAAAAAAATACTCTTTCCTCGTTCCTATGACTTATCTATTATTGTTCTGAGAGAGAAGATATAGTCCTGGGTCTGGCATTGAGGCCTGAAAGCAGCTTGTTCCTCTTCCAAGTCATTCCCCCCTAGTTCTCTTAGCTTCTTTTCTAATATGGAAGTATAGAGCTTGTACACAACCTGGGATAGACGTATAGGTCTGTAGTTCTCGCATTCGCTAGCATTGCCCTTCTTGTCAATTGGGACAATTATGTTGTATTCCCATTCCTTAGGGACCATTTTTTCAGTTATTAACTTCTGAAAAAGATACTGCAATGCTTTCAGCAGTTTTTCCCCTCCGAATTTGATGAATTCTGGGGCGATGCGGTCTCTCCCTGGTGCTTTTCCAAGTCTTAATCTCTCTACAGCTGCTTCCCTTATCACCTCATCATATTCTCTCTGTATACCCTCTCTTTTCTCTCCTCAGAATCTCCAGAAAACACATCTTTGTAGTGGCGCCTCCATCTTTCCAAAATACCCAGTGATCAATCTTGCCTTTTATATTTCTTATCGGTTTGCTCTTCTTTCCTTTTACTGCTTTGATCTTTTTCCAAAAAACCTTGGCATTTTCGTGATAGTCACTCTGTAAGCTTTGACCAAATTCCTCCTAGCTCTTTCTTTTTGACATCCTTACTACAAGCTTAGATTCATTTCTCCTTCGAACATACAGTTCCCAATTGGCCGGAGTCTTGTTTCTAGTGTATTCTTTCCATGATGCTTTCTTTCTCACCACTGATGCCTTCACCCTGTCATTCCACCACTTGGATCTTTTACATGTAGGTGAAACATAAGCAATCCCACAAGTAGAAGTAGCGGCCTCCAGTATGGCTTTCTTTATTCCTGACCATATTTGATCTACAATTCCATCCATAATGGTGTCCTGAAGTTTAGCATCTAACAGGCTTGAGTATTCTATAATAGTATTCTAATCCGTCGACTGTAGATGTAGTAGTCGATTACACTATTTACATTCCTTTCTTCAGCGGAAAAATTTTTTTTATGTATCTTTTTGTGTGGAAAGAATGAGTTCCCAATGAGCAGATCGTAGTCAACACATAAATCAATCAGTCTTTGACCATTACCATTCTTAGTTCGTTGTAATTATTCTAGGAGATACTGGTTCCCAATTTTCTAACCTGGCAATGAGACTGTCCCTCATTATCATTCCAACACCTTCCTTTGTCCTCAATCCTGCGGGAACTCCAGAATAGATTAGGACATGTTGTTTATCTAAACAAACCTCTCCGTGGCCTTTTTTCTTTACTTCACAGATGCCCAGTAGATCTATCCTGTAGGACATCATCTCCACCAATTCCACTTCTTTTCCCGTCAACGTTTTGATATTCCATGTTTCAAGTCTTATATCCTTTTGTGCGCCGCATCGTAACCGATGAATCTGTCCTTGTCCAAGGCAAGCTAAGTTGCTTAGAATCTTATATTCTCAACTACGAGTGATTAGCCCCGTAGAAGAGGCCCCATATCCTCGGAACAACTGGTCTCCTGAATACTTATGTCCCCTCAGGAGAATGGGTGGCCGGGCAAAACCCACCAGCATTAGGTACCTGTTGGTCCACGGGTCTTTATTCAGACCACCCCTTCTAAGAGGGATCCCCCATCCGCCGCCCGGGGGACGCGCTCCCTAGTGGACAGGTTCCGCTGAGAGAAATTTAGAAACAATTTATTTTAAGCAAAAGAAATCTGACAGATCCTGGCATGAATAAATTTACAGAAAATGAAAAATTTATCAATTATCACCAATAATAATTTTAAAATGCAGATTTTAATTCTCATTTATGAGTCTAATTTATTAGAAAAATCATTACATTAAAAATTATTACAAAATGCTAACTAATATTATTAAGAATTTAATTTTCAAGGAAAAAGCACATTATTTGTGAAAAACTATTGACAAACAACAAAACAATATTTTCTAAAAGTCAATGCAGCAAAATATATTTACTTTAAACCTAAAATTTCTGCTCTATCACCGGTAGAGTGATGGTCTGTCATGATTCTTCTTTAACTTTAACTGGATAAAGGAGTCTGACATTTAGGAAACAATACCATAGTGCATCGAGATTCCCAGCTCATAGCATTGTGGTTATAGTAGCTAGGCTACTTACCAGAACCTCCAAAGTCCAACTCCATAAAACCCTAATACTACCTGTTCTGACCTACACCTCTGAAGTGTGTGGACTATGAGCGAATATGACGAAAAGAAACTGGTAATTCTAAGATGATTTTAGTTAGGGTTCGGTCAAGGTAGATCCAAAAAACACAAATTAAAAAAATGTATTTTTTAATAAAGGATTATCTGCCAATGTTTCGGCTTACATTGTAAGCCATCTTCAGGGCTATCATGAAGATGAGAGAGGACGTCCTGTCCCTAATAATCCTTTATTAAAAAATACATTTTTTAAATTTGTGTTTTTTGGATCTACCTTGACCGAACCCCAACTAAAATCATCTTAGAGTAATATCTACGGTCAACAAACTCTCCTTTAGAAACTGGTAATGTTTGTGAAAAACATCTCGGATTCATGGAATGCTGTAGACTTATTCGGTGAGTTATAAATTTGTATAACTCCTTATAAGGAGTTATTTAGGTTTATAGAAATAGAAAGGCTGTGATGGGTTGGATATGTTGCCCTTATGACAATGGAAGTCCGCTTGAACTGCATTAAAAGAAGAGAGAGACCGAAGGCTTAGATGGGCTGATGCAGTAGTATCCGATTCAAGGATTTTTCTCAACACTGGAAGGTGTAAGCAAGTGATCGAGCCAGGACTCAACCTTCATTGTAGAGCCATCGAAAAAGAAAAAAATGGATAAACACAAATAGACCATATTTCATAGAATTCTGAACTGTAACTATCATGGTAATTCTCTTGACGGATTTTAAGAAATTTATTTTTCAATATTTCCTTATATCTTGTCCACTAAAATTTTTCTTTACATGGATAGAGAATCTTGAAACCAGTAAGTAATTAGTTCATAAGAATGAAATGGTAGGATTTGATCTGGCTAAGGACATTAACCAGTCAAATATATTTTTGAAATAACTATTTAGGCAGAAGAAAATCCTCATTTCATGAGGCAGAAATAATTAAATTAAAATCTAATAATTAAAGTAAAATTATTACTAAAAATTAATATCAGTGAACTGGACAATTCTGTTGGATGAGAGTAGGGGTTTACCTGAAGCACATTTAAAGGATGTAATAGATTTAGTTTGTTTAAATTAAACAATGCTATATAAAACTACAACAATCAAAGAGTAATTTTCACCTAACTGCAGCATAACTTATTACTCTACTTAAAAAATATTTATTCATGTGTGCAATAAACTTAATAATTTGGTTGATATTCGTGTCAAAAACTATATAACTTTGTCTTTAACACAAAATTTGTGTAAGAAAAAGTTTAGGGATTAGCAATTGAAATAGCTGAAATTCAATAAATCCTACTACTAGTACTATATAAAATGTGTTCATGAAATATTCAATACAGAGAATCAAAACATAAGGAGAGATTAACATAATGTAGAAATGGTTGGTTGGCAATCGAGTATTATGTTGGAGCAATTATTCATGGTTTCGGCCAGGACCATAAAAATAAAAAACTCCAAAATTATTGGATAATTATTTTATTATAGGCTTTTTGACTTAACTTGTTAGTCATCATCAGGGTGATATTGATGTATGGAGAGATCTCCGGGGGAGGTTTGTGGTCACATCTTAGCTGGCAATAATATAATAATTACCTAATAATTTTTGAGTATTTGATTTTTCTAATCCTGGCCGAAACCCTGAATAATTTTCTCCAGCATAATACAGAAAGTTCAAATACAAATATCCTTCAACTATGATGATGAGGAATTTATTTAGATATTATAGAAGATATTATAATTATTATCAGATTGGATTAAAGAAAATATTGAATTTGTCAGGGGAACCTCAATAAAAACATGTATTTTTGAAATTTTTTTAGAGAACGGAAATTCATTCATATTTACTTAAGCATAAATTTTTAAACTCTCTATGAAATGAGAAAATACATGAAAAAAAACCTAACTGATCAACCAAAATAAATTAGTTTTTGTTTCAAGTAGCAAAACTAGGCAAAGCATTACTCATTCCTTCTTTTGTAGGGAAGTGGATCAGATTCAGTGTTTCAATAACACAACTATTAATCACAGCATCACTATTAGACGTCCTTTTAATAACTCAAACCCATTATAAGAATTGTAAAACGAAGTAAAAATTATATACCTTCTAAATTCATATAAAAAAAAATTTACATTTTTTTATTCTAATTCTCTCTATTTATATTATCTTGATTTAAAATAAAATAACAATTAGCTAGACCTGATTTTGTTGTATTGAGGCTAATACAATGTCAAAATGGCAAGAGACTTGCCTTCTAGTTTTATGTATTTTCAGAATGACTAACTAGCAAATAAAATTTGGACGAAAGGAGAGGGGGGGGTCCATCCAGTAAAACTAATTTTTAACTTGCATATATATTTACGAAATAATCATATTTACCAAAGAAATTACGTTATTTTAAATATTAAAACTAATAATATTTGAGCGAAATTTCTTACAAATTATTTTTTATTAAAATATGTGTCGTATGTTTTGACGTAAATAAACAACATTGACTGAGTGTAATGTGTCTATAATTCAGGAAGTAAATAGTGTTTCTATTCCCCAAAATACTTCGTTCTAGAAGTTTTTTTGGGGGTCATTTGTGTCAATGACTCTTTATAGTTCGATATACTCGTAATTATTCGCTGTGTCAATTTCGTGGGAATGTAATTTACGTAACCTTTGTGAATGTGAAAAACTAATCAATGTCAATTTGGTTAGATAAGTTTCTTGGCTATTATCTGTGTTAAGTAAATGCTACTCGAGTCTGATATGCCCAGTCTTTGATAGTGAACGTTATGACGTTGCCTGTGTCTAGCTATGAGGAGCTTCTCAACAGAGTGAGGTCGCTCACACACGAAACAAGACAGCTTCAAAGACAAATTGATGCTCCTCTCCTGGATCACAATGAGAACGGTAAAGATCCCCTATACCTCTTTGATTCCTACCATATGGCCTCTTTTGTCCCTAATAATGCTGTTTTGAATTCTCTAGAACGGCAGCTAAACTCAGGAATTGCCCAAAGTACTGACTGGGGCTTCAAACCACGGTCTGACAGGTAAGATGTTTACACATTTCTCTTTGTTGTCATAGTCTTTGTTTATAGCAGTTTCATATTTTGATTCCTGAGCTCATCTTAAATGACTTTTAGCAATTTTATTTATTTGTTTCAAACAGAACCTAATCTGTAGAACCAAGATTTAAATGTTTATATTCTATAAAAAGATTTTAGTATGTAATTGAGTGCATTTTTCCTTTTTCTTTGTATTTATTATTGTGAGCTTATTTTGGTCTTATCTTCTGCTTACAGTTTTCTAACACTGGATTCCAATTTTTCTTCTCCAACCCAATCCAAATTGTCTATGAAGGTAGGAAATGTTTTTTAAAAATTAATTATCTTTTTACTACTGTGACTCCAGTGCCACTGATGCTCAAACTGCGTAAATTTACATTTGAATGTTTATATTTTAATTGTTTTTACTCCTTATTTATTTGGAATATTGAAAGCGTTACTGTTATTATGAATAGAAGGATTTAGTTTAATCACTGGGTTTCACTTGATATAAGTATATTTAAGTTATTTGCTGAATAAGAGAACTTTTATCCTTCTGACAGGTCAAGATCATCTCAGACTCACATGAGTCATGGTGAATCAGCCTGTAAACTCTTCCCTTTAGGCTTTTCTCTTCCTTTTATGTTAGTAACCTTCACCTAATACTTATTAGTGACCTTTTACTGACTTATCTTATTTTATCTTCAGCATACAATTATATATATATATGTTTATTTATTATTTTTTTATTCATTATGTTGAAGTATACATTGAATTTGCTTATAGGACAAGAAAAATTTATTTGAATTTTAGATATTTATTTATAAGATTTGTAATTTTACCTATTTAATTGGAGTTACATTCAGTGAAAAATTCTCACAAATTACTTTAGTATTGCTTTATTTTTAAAGTTTTTCTCTTTAAAAAATTTACACAAGTTGACATTGAATTATTCTTACTGAATTAAGATTTATCATTTCGTCAGCAAATTATACTATTTGTCTATTGGTTTTTATTGACCTCCAAAGTAAGCAAAGTAATTACTTTACACTCCTAGTAATTAATTTGTATTTGCTATATAGTTATTTGACCCACCTTGGAGGTTACTGAGGCCTTGTAAAATATATATTTGTCATGGAGGGAGACAAGCTAGAACTCTAGAATAGTGATCAGGAGGATAATTTTTTTTTTTTCTTTAAAAGTAATAAAATTATTTGATGTAAACAGTGAAACCATTCAGCTATGATCAAATAAAGTAAACATAAGATAATCAAATTAAGATATTAGATGCATATTTTCATGTATTTAACCCAACCTTGAATGTGCAACTATATAGGAAAAATAAAGTGGTTTTCTCTTAAGAGTTTAGTAGCTCACTCAAATCGCCGGTACTTCTCAGCATATTTTCTGTATGAATATTATGCTATATTTATCTTTATTTGAGTTTTAAAAAAATATAGATGGAAAATGTAATTTTTTAATGTCCTTTTACAATTGATTATAGAGGAAAATATTTACAAATGTATTTGTGGTAGTCTCTCTACTTTTCCTCCCTGTCACTCAAATTGATCTTACCTTTTATACTATATTTCTCTCTGACTTATAAGATCTAATTAAATGTTTACTTTAATCTATGTTCCAACTTTGATGAAAGGAATTTGCTTAATTTACACAGCCTCTATATGACGGACCTTTTGTTTTTTAACTTTTTTCCCCTCTCCTCCCCTGGTCAAAATTGAGGTCTTTGCTTATCTTCAATCCACTCATTTTTAATCATTTATCATAGAAATTATCTAATCAAAATTTTATAATATACAAGTAAATTGTCTATTAATCCATTCTATACTATGCTAATAATATCTCTTGGCACTTGAAATTTGTTTTGCACTCATTATCTCTGTTTATCCTGATAGCATAATCTCTTAACTGATATTCCTTTAGGCATTGTTGTGGCCCAATTCAGGAGAGCTTTTGTTTAATTATCTTTTTGTGAACAATAATCTACAAATAACAGTAACCCAATTTGGGGTACTATGTCAATTTGATGCCATTATACTTTGTTAATGTAGTCATAGTGTTTGTTCAGTTATGAATTAATATCAAAATTAGGACCAAACTTGATTACTCTTCTTACATTTTGTTAATTATATTTTTCAATTAGTGAAATTAATGCGATCAAAAGTCTCATTTTCTTTGTTCAAGTTATGAATTATATTAATTTAAAAGGTCAGTATGACCTTAAGCTAACATTTGCCCGATTAGAATGCCATGCCCTCACTGGTCTGTTGATCAATACTTTAAGCCAAAGAATTCTGACTTTATCTCAGTTTGAGTATTGTTAGCTGTATTTTAAACCATTGATAATCTGTATCACACCTTATCAATAATGCTAGATAATTTCCAAACCCTGTAAGGTTATTTCATGAGGGAGAGGAATTTTTCATGTTGTATTTGAACTTATGAAGGAAACCCTAAAATGAGGCATTGATATTATGTCTTTATAATAAAAACCTGTTAGTCCATAAATTGTTCTTTAGCCTATAATTTTAATTTTTACGAAATTTCTACTTATAAAATAATCAATTAACTTTTATATGTAGGGAGATGCGTTTATAGAAAATAAATTTTAAAAGAAATGCATTTTATTTGTTAATAAAAAAATAAACTTATAGGCCTTAAAGTTAGAATTTGAAATAGTTTCTTCGAATTATAGAATGGATGAATGTAACTTACAATAGTCCTCTCCATAATAATATTAATAATAATTATGTGTGTGTATGTGCATATATATATATATATATATATTTA
>KZ806880.1:286036-307381 GCA_000696205.2 Oncopeltus fasciatus
TCTGCCGCCTAAGTGTAATACCTGCCAAGTTCACCTAACAATCCAGCACATCATAGAGGTTTGCCCAGTTTATCAGAATTACTTCACTAGGGAAGGCATTGGAAGAAATATGGCAGAGTGCCTTGGGAACAACCCCTCTACAGTGGATGGGCTGTTAAACTTTCTTAAAAAAGCAGGTATAGCCTGGAAAATCTAAATTAAAGAATGAGATATTATTTATTATTTTAGTTAATAATAATTTATTTATTATAATTTATGAAATATATAATAATAATATTTAAATAAATAAAAAATCCATTAATTTAGGTTGTTATAGTGGTCGAAATAATCCTGATTCCTGTCTTTTATTAACTAATTTATAGTAAACATATTAAAGGGTATTTATAGGGCGTAATAACCTAGAAGTTGATTGATTGCCCTTCAATGATCTACTACTACTACTACTACTACTACTTACCTACCTCCATACCCTTAAAAATGAAAGTAAAGCCATGGGAATGGAAGTACTGCTGCAGACTTGCGTCTCACTCTAGCCTAGTTTTGACGAGGCCTTCAGTGAGCTTCGCTGCCTGTTATCACTCTCTGGACAGGGCAGCCTTGGGAGCGGCGAGCTCGATATTTCGTCACGGCTTACAACACCCACTGCTATTCCTTAGCCTGTGGAGGAGCATACCTCGAGCCGATAGGTTGTCCCGGTGTGTTTCCGGGTGCATATCGCTCTCAACGAGGTCACCGATAACAGTGCGGGAGTACGCTCTAGGCCCACCTGCCACGCTCTTGGAGGGCACTCCAGGAAAGTCGCTAGAAGGACTGAAACTCTTATCCAGCCGGCGCCGACAATCCTGGCCTAGGATACCTACCTTATCTCTGCACATTTCCCGTAAAGATGTCAAGACCGCTCTAGACATTGTCACAGATCATCACCTATTATATATTTATGTGTGTTTTGAGTTTCTCATATGCAGGATAATTGAAGATTGTGAAATTCTCAAAAGTCGAGAAGTATATGTCCCTCTTTAATAAAACATGGGAAACCACTCACCTCCTGCTTAACGGTCTTATTTTCCTGTATGATATAATTTTCCTTTTCTTTTTGACGTGGTTAATAAAGGGGTATATTAGAAAAAATGCAGTTTTATCATATTTAATATTGCAAAGTACTGTAAATGATGTAACCCTATTAAATACTTGTTTTGTCCAATAATTAATAATGTCTTTAAAGCATTCTCTAAGTTTGTTAAAATCCATTGGATTTCTTTTAAAAAATAAATAAATAAATTTTAAAAAAAAGCCTCTGTTAAGTTATTTATTTCAAAGATGAAACATAGCAGTCTTATCAAATTCTCATAATTTTGAAGCAAATTTTAAAATATGGAGGGAAAGGTGTCCTTTAGCAGCACACTGCGCAGTGTTAGTTTGGTAAATTTAGCTGTGGTAATACGACATTGGGGAGGAAGAAGAGAACTACGGGCGACCATTAATGGATATTGATGAGGTTCTGCAGGAAGCTGTTGAGTCAAATCCGTACTCGCGAACTTTCCTGGGAATGTGGTGGATCGAATGATACTGTTATTCGCCATCTACACTCCCAGAGGAAGGTGAAAAGAGGCAGTAGCCTGGTTCCTAACGAATTTACTCCTCAATACTCAGCTAAGTGATTGTTAATTTGTGAAAATTGAATTTAAAAAAACCCTTTTGATATGAGATTTTACCTAAATATTGTCACTTGTGATGAAAAGTGGGTTCACTGGCGAAATCCGAACACCATTAAGCAATAGCTAGCTTGCGACAATTTCATTTTCCGGTTGCTGCAATGGTGTAATTGGAAAAAATCCTATGTTTTTTTTTTTTTCATCACGAATTTGTTCCTAATAGGTGTTCTATTATTTCTTAACTCTACAACAAACAGCTGGAAACAAGTTATACGCTAAGCACTATAGCACTAGAATTTGTATTCTCTAGAAATAGTATTAGTATACTATAACTTAGTAGTTATAGTTGTATTATTGAATTAACTCTTTATTTACAAAAAAATTATTCTGTACATTTTTTACACTTAATTTTTTGATGGGGTACATAATAATAGTCCTTGCTCGTCTATCCCGGGACGTAACCTGTCCTCAGAGAGGAGCCCAGGTTAACCCGCGATAGACTATCCGGCACCCATCTTCTCCTTATCCTAGGATAAGAAGGAGACTAGGCAGGGAGTCAAGGAGGTATTGATAGGGGGAGAAAAATGCCAGTCCATTCACAGTTATAGTTGTATGAACGTTATCTCGCCTTGTTCAACCGAAAATGAGTTTTATTACAACAAAATGATACTCGTCCTCATAATTTCCGTCGAGCCAAATAATAGTCCAGACCTTGCACCTTCGGATTGGTACTTGTTTCGATCCATAGCCGAAGTTAAAATAGTTCTTTCACAAACATCCCAAGAAATGGTATCAGTATGGGATCGAGCAATTGGCTAGCAGATGGCTAATGACGGTAGATAACAATGCAATATACTTGACTATTAATTGTATTTTATATCAAAGATATAATTATACAAATATTCGTTTGAAAGACGGTTTTTTTCTTTTTATTCGCTCCTTTATTTTAGTCGCTAGATATTTATAAATTTCCTTTAATTAATCTTTATTTCTTAATCTTACTTATTTACATTTATGATTTTACGTTTTGCCTCCCATGCTACCACCCAGGGAGAGAAGGCTACCTTATTCTAAACATTCATGGCATTGAGCTGATCTATATTTCCTGATAAGAAAATTCAGCGGTCAGCGCTTGGGAGTTGCTTGCGGATCCTCTCTTCCTAAAAGATCTTTATCAGAAATTTCAGCCCGTTCTATAACTGTTAAAACTAACTAAGATTTGCTTTTAAAAAATTAATAAATCCAGATTATTACTTTTAGAATAAAATTATGCAAAAAAAAAAAAGAAAAAAAAAAGTAAATTATTTTATAACTATTATTTTTTTGTGGTATTTAATCCCACGTAAATTTTACTAATTGTTAGTGCAAGGGAACAGAATAAAATTATTAGTGCGGGGAATTTAATAAATAATCAGACTGGTCCCGGTAGCATAATTGGTAAATGCACCGGCCCGGATAGCAGGAGATCCAGGTTCGAGTCCTGGCTGGGACAGTTAGATTTTTATTCTGTTCCTTTGCACTAAAAATTATTAGATAATTTTATTATCAATCTACTCCCTTAAGGTCAATTAGTTACTAATTTTTGCAGATTTATAGTTCCATTGCACTAAAGACTTATGAGTTGTTAGTGAATGAAAAATTCTGGGTTGATATTAGTTGGCTATCAGGAGTATCTTAGCGAGTAGTCTCTTCGTATCCAAGACGACAGATGTGCTTATCAGAATGTGATTACTTGAACTATGGTTCCCGGGTCGCCTTGGACGCGAGTAGACCCTACTCACAGAGTACAGGTTCTATAACACAGATTACTCCGTACTTTATTATAGCCCCGATGATTGCTTGGATCATAAGCTGAAACATTGTCATCAATAAATAAAATAATAGCTAATTATTTTTAAAGCGTGTTTATTTTACACCCTAGCGAAACTTACTGTTTTTCCACGGGGAAAAGAGTAATAAAAGGTAATTTAATTTAGGCTCTCGATTTTTTTTTGTTTTTTTTTTTAACTTAAACCATCTATGGGAGGCTTGAAAAAATATTCAGAACACAATTTGGAAATGTAATACTCCTGGCGAATACAAGATGTTGTCAGCCATATTTTCGAAATGTGCGACTTTTTTTTTTGTTACTTCTCTGTAACTTTATGGAAATTAGTGTCTCTACTGCATTGGCATTCGATGAACAAAATTTCATTACGTCACCTGACCAATAACAAATCTGGAACAATGGGCTTCTGAAAAATTCAAGTCAGGCCTTCTACTTCTTTTGAATCGAAATAAGTATGCTTCTCGCTTACTTCATCTTCCTCCTGCAATAATTTACTGTCTGATCAACACCAAAGAAGTTTATTTTTAAAAGGATAGTCACTTGGGATTGAAATATAATTTTATTTGATGATGAAGAAAAATGAATATCCTTAAAAAAATAAATTATTTTTTCCTAGTTATGAGATAATATTACAAAAATAAAAATAAAATCATTGACTCCAGCGATTCATTTTTAGTTCCCCGAGTTCCAGTGGAAACAATGATTTGCAAAAAATTATGGAGAAATTTACTGAACTAGCGGGCTCGGCAAAATTCGTTTTGCCAATTTTTTTTTTTTTTTTTTTTTTTTTAGGGCGTTGCTGGCTCAAAGCAAACATTAGAGTTGTATTATCACACGATTTAAATAGAGCTTTTAACAAAATTTATGGCCATCAAATAAAAATTTATGGAATACCTATCATAAAGTTTTTTCACAGAATAATTTACATATGGTGTAGATATGGGCTCAAATAGGTATGTAGGTATTTAAGGCAAATTGGAAATGAAAATTTAATTTTGCCACGCCCCTCCGCCCGCTGACCGAAAATCAAAAATCAGACTTCACAGTGTCACCCGCCTGAATATTCTGAGAATTCCCTGAAAATTTCATCAAAATCGGCCCAGCCGTTTTAAAGTCCATACGTTACACGCATCCAATTTTATATATATAGATTATCACCAAAATTGTTGGTAGACCTGCTTCCTGAAAATTCAGAATTTTGTAAATAGTCTAATCTTAAACAATAACTATATAAAGGTTAATATTATCCGTGTCATACAGTAATGTCTTTATTTTTCCTTTTAAGGACATTTTTTCCATATATTATGTCAGAATACGTAGAGAAACAATAAAGATTAAAAAACTGATAAAAACACAATAATGCAGAACAAATAATTTTTTTTATAAAATAAAGTAGTTTTAAAAAATTTCTATAGCCGAGAAGATAAGATATATATTCATATTCACGAAGATTTGAAAATTATAAGGTTTGTGATTTCATTTTAGCAGATTTCCTTTAAGCATCTAATTCTTCTCATTGCAAACTTTTCTATTTTTTAAATCTTCATGAATATGTCTCCAATATTTTCGATTATGCAATTTTTTTTTACAACTATACTTTATTTTTGAAAAAAAAAATTTCTTCTTCAGGGCCAGAAAAAAAAAAAAAATTGAGTATATGAAAATAATTTAAAACCAATGAATAAATAAATAATGTCGTGAGTATGAATATTTTTAAAGTATGACTAAAGCAAATTGAGTAAGATAAGCCACCTGCCAAACTCTGAGTGTGTAGTTTAAAAGTGCTTCTACTATATTTAAAAAATTCCATATTAATGACGATATGTATTTCTGAAAATATTTATGTATTTGATGGCTTTAAATTTATGACATTTCTTATATACATTTTCTCAAATTATTTTAATTTTTAAATCTTTTTTCTTTTTACATTTTTTTGTTTTTTCTTGCTTTAAAGAAGATATTTTTTTTTTTTTTTTTAAACTGGCAAAAATTAGTTGAAATTTTATGTTTTACCAATGAACAACCTCAAGATCAGAAATAACGGCCCTAAATATTGAGTTTAGATTTGATAGTTTTATAAAAAATAAAGATGCCGTCCAATCCTCCAAATTATTTTCCTGTATAGCTTCCTTTAAATGTAGTTTAGTGTGTGTGTTTCTTAGATAATTATGTTTTAAACATATTTTATATATGTTATTTCGAATCTCTATCAATATTGATGATATTGACAATTTTTCATTTTGGTATCTTGGATTTCTTGATCGTTATCAGCCATTAATAAACTAATCCAACGACTTGTAAATGTAAGTTTATATATCAAATTTGTTTTCATTATTTTCATAATTGCGGACGGTAGAGCGGGTAACAAACATCAACTCACAATGCATAGCGGTAGTGGATGTCCAGAAATATGATTGAGCCTGCGTGTGTATATGTGAATATGTATTTGAACGGGTAATATTTTTATTTTTAACTTCCCCAATTGAGGATTGGTGAAGAAGCTTTAGGGAAATCTGCTAAAATGAAGTCGCAAACCTTTCAATTTTCAAATCTTATTTTCAAAGAATATGTCTCCAATCTTCTCGGTTATGCAATTTTTTAAAAGCTATACTTAAGTATTTACCGTTTCTTCTTCAGGGTTGGACCGTGTCAAATTGGTGTTATTTGCCGAGCTTTCGCACATCATGTGATGGCTTCTTCAGGGCTGAAAGGAGAAAAATTCTCCTTTCAGCCCTGAAGCTTCTGAAGTTCAGCCTGATGGCTTCCATCACATGATGTGCGAAAGATCGGCAAATAACACCAATTTGACACGGTCCAACCCGGAAGAAGAAACGGTAAATACTTCATTCTCCTTTAGCCCTGAAGAAGCCATCACATGATGTGCGAAAGCTCGGCAAATAACACCAATTTGACACGGTCCAACCCGGAAGAAGAAACGGTAAATACTTCTGACGACCGTCGAAGCCTACGTGAACAGCTATACTCAATTTAATTTTTAATAAATCATTTGTTCTGCATTATTGTGTTATTTCTTTTTAAATAATACACAGTAAATAAATAACCCATAACGCCTATCGAACATGTTGAAATTTTTCTTTTGCCTTGATTTACCATTAATGACCTAGCGATTGAATATCACTAATGCGTCTCGCCAAGAGTTTCTGGACTATTAAATCAAACACAGAAAATTTATTTTTTCACTTTTGTAATCTGTTTTTTAATCTTTATAATATACTTATTATTTTCTGACATAATATATGAAAAAAAGGACTTAAAAGAAAAACATTACTGTGTAAGATGGTTGACAGTTATTGTGTAAAACTAGACTATGTACAAAATTCTTATTACTTTGCTTCAGGAAACTGATCCACCAACATTTTTCATTAAAGACGATTATCTGTAATAGCTTCCACTGACTGTGTAGAAGAGGTTAGATGAGGATTTGTTCCCTAGCTGCACCTTACAAGGCTCGTCCGTATGTGGTGGCTGGAATCTGGAATTTGGCTATTGGAATTTCCAGTGGGGGAATTCTAATGAAAGTGCTAGAGGATGTATGCTCTGAAGGTGTGTCCTCCTTCGAAATCTGTTTATGGGGCTTACTTTTTTTTAATAATATCTGTAGGGTTTGCCTCTTAACTTTGCCCTTAGTTCTCATAAAACAACTCAATTTCTATTATAATGTTAAATAAATGATAATTTAGAATCCTCTGAAAAAGTTATTGTTTACTTAAGTATTTCTCTATAGTACCTCTCTTTTTGTTTTAATTTATTTTGGCGAATTACTATCGAGCTTATTCTCATATCAAATTTTTTAGAAAATTTTTAAAACGTTTTTCTCGGATCTCACCAACTAGACACTTAAAATTGTTTGTGTATGTATAAATCTTAAAGGACAACCATATTTTTAGCTTCTCTATTTCAGGATCCATGATTTTAGAATCAACGATTCGTTGATATTTTTCAAAAGTATAAGTATTTTTATCTTCCAATAGTGTCTGCGAAGAAAATAAATGTTTTAAGAGATAGTTGATAAACAATTAATGAGATAGTTGATAGTTGATAAACAATTAATGAGAGGGAATAGAATAAAAAATCTAACTGTCCCAGCCAGGAATCGAACCTGGATCTCCTGCTATCCGGGCCGGTGCACTTGCCAATTGTGCTACCAGGACGCGCCAGGTATCTCATTCAATTCCCTCTACATTGGCGAGAGCCTAACCTACGAGAAAGACAAGAACTTCGTCTTACACTCGAAGGAGCTGACATTGTCAAGCTATTTGTCGACTCTCGTCATTTACTTTATTTAATTTTTTCTTTATTAATATTTTATTTGGTTGTGGTTTTTTATCCCACGTAAATTTTAAACATTTTAAAAATTGTTTAAAATTTACGTGGGATAAAAAACCACAACCAAATAAAATGTTGATAGTTGATTTCCTACTTGCAAAACGCGTAACAAGTGACACATTTATTTACGAGATCGTATTAAGAAACGCATTTATGAATGAGGCGGCCTTAGCTAGCTGTTGTCTTCCTATTCCTATAAGATGAAAGTAGTCATTATCTATTCTTTCGGTTCATGATTGATTAGAACAACAGACATGAGGAATATTCTGAGTTACATATCTGCTGCATGACGTCAGCGTCGGCTGACATTTTTATGTCTCTTCAGCCTCTTCTCTCGTCTCAACAATTCGCAGACGGTACACAGAGGTTTGATTGAAGAAGAGGGGTAGGGGGTGCGGAGGGCGGTAGTGCTATCGATTTGGGGCGGCTAGGAGTGTGCCAGTACGATGTGTGTGCTGGAGCAGGACTGTGCACTCTCGGATACAGCTCGTCAGTGACATGGAGCTCAGATCTGCAAACAACAGCCTCTTCGAGTTGAACAACAACAGGTAAGTGGTTCATTCTGACGAGTGTTCTAACACGCCCTCTCATGACGGTCTGTAGACTTTTCCTGCTTCAAACCCCATCCGTCAAAGTAATGCATAAATTAGTCAAAACCCATGGGCTAAAGTCTGAGCATATCTCAACTCTTGCTGATTCAACGCGCTTCTTTTTTTTCTTCCTTAATCCCGGGCCACTGACAAGTCGGCACTTCTGATGACCTTCACTTCCCCCCCCCCCCCCACTCAGGTGGTGGCTCACCAATCTGTAGGTGTGTATTCAGATAAGCATTGTATACATTTAATTGCTGCACTCAGTAACAACATATACTATGCAATTAAGGTTTTAACATAACCTTCTCTTTTTGAAAGCAATCGCGCTGTTTGAATCAAATAGTAATTTGAAATTGTCTTCACCCAGAAATTGACAGTCAACATCATTGATAGCTAATGATTGCTGTTAGTGCACTTACTACGTCATGGAGAGTTAATGTTCATTCAGGTTAATTGTTATGTACTCTCCTTGACAAGTCCCTATCATGTGTATTCAATACATCAAGCTTTTGGGTTTTTTTTCTTTCTATTTCACAAAGATTCGAAATTTTAGTTGGAACTGACATATATTATGGCATTAGTGATTTTTTTTTCGGTGAATTTTTGAAAGCTACTTTAATCATAGGCTTTAGTTTACATTTGACAGCTTGGTCGACAGGTGATAGACCAACCACTTTCTCCCACACGAAACTTGACGCGCTGTTATCAGAAGTCGCTGCTATCAGCGTGGCGGGGGCGGTGCTTACGTCACGGATCGATGTCCGCTAGTCCCTCCATATGCCATCTAGAGCAGCCCTCGCTGTTTTCTTCTCTTTAACAAATCATGTGGCTTAGTGAGTTTTGCCAAGTGGCGGTTTCTTGTCGTCATCCAAGTCGCGACCCACATCGCCAAGGATGAACCTTGGCTAGCCGTGACCGCACCGAAAAATCCGATTACTCCAGGAACCCAAGGCTTTTGTTCGCGTCGCTGTCTCAGTGTTCACTCATTCTTCAGACTGTTCCCTTTACTCAGGATGAACGCAGACTGTTTCCTAAAGGACTCCTGTCCTACTAGTGCTCGCGTTCAGAATGGGTTACGCGTGAAACGCCTCTTGTTAGAAGTAATGTTTTAAACGAGATCTAAACATGGAAGACAAGGAAGAAGAACCGGGCTTGCTGCTGACCTTTGATGAAATGATGATGGAACAAGCAGACGATTTGGAGTCTCCCACTCCTTCCTTGGACGAAGATAGACTGCGACATATGGAGGAGCAATATGAGATGATGAATTCTTCTCTCATTGCTTTAACAACTCATTTTGCTCAGGTCCAGTTCAGACTGAGACAGATTGTTGAAGCTCCTCAAGAAGAGAAGGAAACATTGTTAAAAAATCTCGAGGAGTTTGCTTTCCGAGGAATACCTGAAATGGAGAGCAGTACCTGTAGATTAAGACTTTGCCCTGGTGAGCAAGAACTAGAAGATACTTTGACTGAACAAAGAATAAAACAAGCTGATCTGATTGCCAAGTTAAAAATGCAACTGGCAGATCTTGAATCTTACGCTTGGGAATCAGGTGGAGGTGGACCTCCTCAAAATGTTGTCCTTGAAAAACAAAAAGTTATTTTAGATCGTTTAAAGGGCCAATTAAATTTTAATTTAGATGAAATTGAAAAAATGTCTGTTGATGAACTGAAATCCTATGTTGATAGTGCAGTGAATCAAATAATTAGCCCTCTAAAAATGAAAGAACAACTAGTAAATCAATTGAAAACCCAAATTGCTGATTTGGAAATGTTTGTGCAGTTTCTTCAAGGAGATTCAACTTCTGTTGATCATAAATGTAAATGCTCTTGTTCTGGTTGTAATCAGCACATAAGTAAGACAGAGCATGATCATATGAGAAATAAAATGTTGAATACAGTGAAACGCATTGCTGCTCTCCTACACATTTTTGCCTCTACCCAATTCCATTCACAAAGGAAATTTAGAAGAAATTCACCAAAGAAAAGTATGAAGACTAAACACTGGGGTGATCTCAGAGCACAGTTAGAGATGGCAATAGAAAATGTGATTGAATTGGCTCGTGAACCAGAGACAATATATGCGGACAGTGATTATGTTTCAGATTCAGAAAATCCTGTTCAGTGTACGAGTAAACTTGCTTCTGTAGTGAGAAAGCAGTTAGCGGTCAGTATACAAAATCTTGTTCAGCATGGTCTCATGAATGTTAGCAACAGCCTAACAATTGTTCCATTTACAATGTGTTTTCGGCCTAAAGACACACCATCATCCTATGGAATGCATGTTTGGGAGCTCATACTTAAATTTTATGATTTGAAAAATGGTGAACAGTTTAATTCTACACCTGCAAGAAAATTATCTCAAAGCTTTAACCTTGATATAGTAGGAGCCTCGGCTGCCTCTGCAAAACAAAGCCTTTTGAGTGTTATTGGGAACATCATTGCTTCTCACGACCCCTTCAAACGCAGCTATGACTCTCAATTCAAGGCATTTGTGTGTGCTGGTCTAAACTCTAGAATGCTTGTGCCGTGGTTAAAGCTAATTCTGCGTTGTCAGCCTCTCCTTGAGATGCATTATTCCGAGTGGAGCTATGTTTTAAAAACTGGTTTTGAGGACAGTTACACTAGCCTAGAAAAATTAAATCAATTTCAATTTAATTTACCTGTCGACCTAGCTGTTAGACAATTAAATGACATCAAAGATGCTTTTTAATGTGAATATCTCTTTTTTGTTGATGTTTGGATATATATTTTATCATTTCTGTAGAAAATCTGAGTGATTCAATAATTTAATATGAATTTTATTAAATTCATTTATTTTTATTGTATTGTTTATTATGTTTTAAGTATTAAATGACATAAATATTGTATTATTTTCTTTCCAAACTACCTGTACACCCCTGCTCCCTCAACCAATTTAAAGCATTAAATTAATGTAAATTTGAATTCAGACATGCCAGTAGACACCACCAGACAGCGGGGAGAAGGAGTAACATCAACATAGTTAATTACATCAATAACAACAAGGTAAAATTTTCTACAAACCCTAAAACAGAACATAGTTACTATATCAGATTAGTTGTTGTTTTTTTTTTGGTAATATTGTAACTCCTCTTTCCTTTATGGTTCCTTATTTTCTGATTTTTAACTATTTCATGTATTATGGAAATGCATGAATTGGAAATGGATTGAGCCCTCTTTTCTTCTAGTTACTTACCCAAGTGGTGACTTATCAGTGACCTTCTTGATGTAGTCTGTTTTATTCTTATGGTAAGTAACTTCTCTAATTGCACTAATCTTGTTGCACTGAGTAGTGAACGCTTCTGCTGATATTTACTCTTCACTTATTTAGATATTTTCTGCAAAGGTACTCTTCAAAAATAGAAGTCTTTGCTTTCTGGTTTATAAAATAAATTGAGCGAAAACTTGGCATTTTAATTGAGCTTGGTGAAAATATGCAGTTTTTATAATCATAATCCTTATTTTCTTCTTTAAGACAATTAGTTTACTTTTAGAGTAGCTGAAGTTCCATTCAATTTACAAGTAATATTTTTTTCTTCAGATTTCTCTCCACAAAATCTAAGCATTTTTTGTTGATGCAGTGGTATATTTTTTCAAAATTTACTTTAAATCTATACTGATCCTATTTAAGTGAAAACATTTTTTTATTATTCATAAATATTTGAATGGCAGAATAGGAAATTTCTTAGATGAAAGAAAATTTAGAACAAGTTTAACCTAAGAGATAATTTTACAATAATCTTTTATTGGTTTATGATAATTGTTAATAAAAAAATTACTGGTAATTAGAAAACAGTGGTTTTCTCTTAAGTCTGTCTTAATTACTATTTTTTTTTTAATTCAACATTTTAACCTCAGTGAACCTTGTCATGCCTGATAAGTGAATAATACAAATGGGATGAAGACAGCAAGAAAGGAAAGGTATGATGGAGGTTGGAGGAAGCGGTATAACCTTGGGAGCGTTTATGTTCAGATACATCCATAGCCCGAAGGCCAAAGGTACAGAGTGTATGAGCAATGGTATCATTCAAACTCAGGACTCCAAGCTTTACTTCTGCTATAAATACTTAAATCAGTTATAGAATTTTCCTTTATGGCTTAATTTCCAAAGGGATATGCATTCTCATTGCATTCTGTAGATTGAGATTCAGGATTATGACAGCTAATGAAGGCTCATTGGCTGGCATAATTATAATAAGCAGGAATATAAGAGTTGCTCAGAATGTTATATTTGTGGGATAAAGAGTTTTATTTTATGGTTTGTTGTTTGTGACTTAAGAACTGACAAAAATGCTTATAATATTTTGTTGATTTACCATACATCAGTTCCCATGCTTAAGAGAAACCTTAAATTTATTCTGAACCTTGAGCAAAAATTAATAGCTAAATAATAAATAAGAGCTCTATCTTCCATAATGATTTGCCCTTAAGATTAACAATGAAACTGGACGTCATAGGGTTTACAAACATTATAGTTTCTTAGTCTTTTCTCAACAAAAAGCTGATTTTCAAATATATGCATATTAACCTAAATCCTCCATCAATTAGTTGCAGGAAAAAGATATTGTTTCCACATCCTATTCCAATATTTTTCAAATAATTCAATAGAAAAATTTTTAATTATATTCCGGTCATGGCTCTCTTCAGTATCCTTTGAAGTAGGTACCTGTCTTAATTCTTTCTCTTGTCTGGTCTTAATCCCTTTACTTTTATCTGCCAGCAGGCTATCCCCACTTCCTCTTCTTCCCTCTTAGGTTTTCCGATCAGTACATCTGTCTTCTTAGATGTAATTATACTCATCTCCCATAAAGATTCTTCCACATATCACTGTAGGTACTTATATCTAATTAAAGTTAGCTTATAATATATATTATATTATTTACAGTTACAATTATTATTTATTTAGATTCCACATTATATGTGAGTGTTCCTCTTTCTATTATTTTATCTTTATATGTATGCTTAAAATAGCATTCATTACTTTTTTTCTTATACTCTTAGTTTACTTTCGTGTTTCATTCTTCTATTTTATAGACTTGATTAGATTTTCCATTTAGATTTCATCCCTGATATTGGTATATATCATCAACCAAAAATTGCACCAATAAATAAAATAATATCCAATTAGTTTTGGCATTTTTATGTTACACCCTGGATGAAACTATGACCATTTTTTTAAACATTTTTCTTCAAATATTGAAAATAAAATGCTTGATAATTTTAAAAGTATTCAACTGAATCATTTGATGTGCTTTAGAATCGACCTCTCTGATATCAGATTTTCAGTGATCCTATTCGGTTTGTGTATTGTATCTATTTGTCTCTTGCTAACAGTCATGTAGCTGCCATAGGTAAACTAAGCAGCTGCAACTTATTTGTCAGAATTATAAAAATAAGAATAAGTGCTAAGAGGAATAAGGTGAAGAAAGGGACAACCTGAGCCAGTCATTTCTAATGTACTTAATTCTTATTAATAAATGAAACTTATTTATGACAAGATCTCTAATCTACACTAAACTAAAAGAGTAAAAAAATATTACAGAAAAATAAACCTTTATCAGAATATATTGATACTTGCTACAAAATGCTTAAGTATAGAAATTATTTTTAAATTTGCCATTTATTATCATTCATCATTTCAAAAGGAAAATGAATCTTAACATGTGATATTATTGTAGACAAAATTTGGCATCAATTTTATCAGTAAAGATTTGAAGATATGTTTTGTCTTTTCATAGTATCTGTAAAATAGCTTTATTTACAGGAGAGAAATCTATTAAAACTAGTATTAGTATGTGCCTTAACCTTATAAATATGATTAGCGCTGCTACTTCAAACTACTAGTAGATCTTTTATAACTATAGACAATTCATTCTATTTACAGTCTGTGCTTTTTGCCTTCTAATTTATCAGAGAGGTGTTTAATCATTATTTCCCTCTATATTAAAAGCTCCTCCCTCAAAGAAAACATTGGTTTTCTCAAACTGTTTCTTTTAAAAATAATTTGGAAAAAAAAATTAATTCAACAATGTCCCAGTGGAAAATAAGTGAGTAACTAGTAAAATCTAAATTAGATCCTCCTCAGTTTACATGATTATTGCTCTTGGGATTTGAAAATACCTTATCTGTTTTTATATTTATGTGGCAACCTTGAAATTAAAAATAAGAACCAAAAATAATTGAATTATACCCAACCCATGGCAAAGTCATCCAGTGGGCTAATCAATAGATTCCTCAAGTTTTCAGCAATCGTCAGCTTTCATTCAGCTCTATATGCATAAAATCCATGACCCTTGCAGCTCTTAGGCCGCTTATGTTGTGTGTAGTTGATCTCTATTACTCTGTTATATTTTGAATTCATAGGTGTAAGATAAAAATGACAGACACAAACTAAAATGTAAATGATAAATGTGGAAAGATTATATATATATATATAAAATAAAATGAAGCACTTGCGACTGTGATATGTAATAATCAAGAATAGATGGGATAGAGAGTGCAGTGCACACACAAAAAGAAAAATCGCAAGGAGTAAAATTTTTGGAGATCTCTCGCCCTTCATCGGTGAGGAGTGAAGAGAGACAGTCTCTCTTCATTCCTTACCAACAAAGGGCGAGAGAACCCAAAAAATTTTACTCATTATGATTTTTTTTTCTTTTTGTGTGTGCACTGCACTATTCTATCCCACCTGTTCTGCATTACTATATAAATGTATATATATAGTACTGTTTCAATACTTGCTTAATGCTTCAGAAGATATTATGGTTTTATTGTCATTCTACACTAGTTGAAACTTCAACACTAAGCATATTTCTATAAACTTTTATTTGAATGTTCACATTATTTTTATTTGGTTATTTCTAGTTTAGTGATACTAGTGATAACTAATTTGCACTTACACATTTAATGGTGAAGATATTCTACCCTTTACATTGTATCTTTTTTTTTTTTTTTTTTGTATCATTATTATTATGAAGCTCTTTCCTTTCAATTTCTAACAACAAAGCTTAAGATTCAGAGGGAAAGAATGTTTTTGTACTTAGCAAAAGTAATTAAACAATATAAAAAACCTCCCAACATCAAGCTTTATTGAAAGAGTTTAGTCAGGGATTCTGTCTTGGGAGCAGAAGAATTAAAACTGACTTGTTAACAAAAAAAAATATATTTTTTTTTCTACCAATGTTTCAGCCTAAATTTCATGCCTTCATCTGGGCTGAGTATCAAAAGAAAAAGTACAAAAATAATATAGAAACCTTTCTATATGTTATACTATAACACATAAATACATAAATGAAATGTATAAAAACTGTGTGTGATCAACTATATAAAATGCATGAAAACTGAATACTGAACATACGTAAGAAAAAAATATGTAATATTATGAAACAACATAACAAATGGGATGATGGGGAGAGAGAGAGAGAGAGAGAGAGACTCCTCTAGGGTAATTAAATCATGACTAGTCAGTTTTGTTTTTTTTTATATGGGAAATGGTGGAAGAGAACAGGAAGGTTAAGGTTTACACCCCAGGTGAAGGGGTCATGATAAGAGTATATTCAAAGGGATAGGGGCTTGCCTTTGGGCGATTAGTTGGTCTGAGGTTCATAGAAATGTCAATTACGGGGGAAATGAAGTGTCCGGTATGGAATAGTGAATGTAGAGGCCTTATGGTGATTAATATGTGAAAACTAGTACTCTACGTGGAGGAAATATAATCTTTAAACAGTTACTGTATTTGGAAGAAATATAGTCTTTGTCTAATAATTAATGAGAGGGAATAGAATATAAAAGGTTCGATTCCTGGCTGGGACAGATAGTTTTTTATATTCTATTCCCTCTCATTAATTATTTGAAATTTACGTGGGATAAAATACCACAACCAAATTAAATATTTATATAGTCTTTGTCTGTTTTGTCATGGGATCTTTGAGATGGGTATAAATGGATTTTAGTTTATTGTTAGTGGAAAAAGCTAGCTTAAGGTTAGGGAAAGTTTTTCTAAGGGAATTTTTCAGACCAAAAAGGAAACCATGTTTCACCATTGTGCAAGGGAAACCATTAGAGTAAAAATCTTGTAAAAAAAAAACCATTTTAACTTGTTTCCTAATTCCTTAGGCTACTTATCTGCAATAATTCCTACAATTTTTCCTGGTATTGCCTCCTTTGATGCAGGCTGCTTTCTCTTTGTACCTACCACCACATACCCCCACCCTTCCACCACCCACGTTGTCTATCTCAAAAATTTCTCCTAATTTCCAAATCCTACTTCCCAGTCATTAACATGTGATCTAGGTAACACAATGTCCCCTCTCGCCTTCTTGAGAGTGTGTGTTTTCCACAGCATTTGTTATCACATTACTTTCAGTTGTGGCAATTCTATATAATAATAATGTAAATAATTTAATTTTTATGTTACTCTTTTCTCTTTTGACATTGTATTTCAATTGCTCGAAACATCGGCAGATAATTAAAAAATACTAATTTTTTTTTCAATTGTATTTTTTGGATCAACCTTGACTGAACTCCAACAGGGGGTTTTTATGAACCCCAACAGTTGGACTATAGTCATGTAATCAGTCATGATTTAGACACTGTTGAACAGGAGTCTCTCTCTCCCTATCATTCTATTTGCCCTGAATTTCAGGCTTCTGAAAAGATGGCCAAAATTAAAACTTTTTGGTTGCAAATTAATTATTCAATTTATAACTAACAAATAGAACAGCAGAATATAACTACTCACTTTCGTGGGATCTTGGCTTTGGGCCAATTTATGGTAATGGACTGGGTTCCTACTATCTGATTAGACTCTTCTCCATCATCTTTCATTTTTTAGCTTTCTTCTTAGGTGAAGCCACTGTTTTACCATTGTGAAGGTAAAAGCTAATACTGCCTTGGAGACTAATATATATAAGTGTGCCTCTCACTTAATTCTTTGCCTTCTGTGGTCTGTCAATTTATTTTCACTTTGAAGCAAGAACTCTCAGGCTTTCTTAGTAAAAAAAATTGCTCGACTGGTTCATTAGAATGCTGATAGTTTTGCTCTCAAAGTACTTTTTAATTTTTTTTAGATCATTATTGAATTATTTTTTTAGATTATTATTGAATTCGTTATAATAATCTAAACAATGGCAGCTAATAAAAATAAAATTTTTAATCACTTTTCCCTTTAATGTTTTATTTAACATTTATGTTTCGTTTATTAATTAATACATGTTTGAGGAGCTCTCTTCATCTACTCCCTAATATTCATATTTTTAGAAAGGAAAGTCAGTATAATGGGATTTTTTTTTTTTTTTTTTTTTTTTTTTTTTTTTTTTTTTTGTAAGTGCACACTTAAAAATTGGTGTATGCGTGCATGGTTGTTTTATAAATTTCATATTCACATCATGTTTACACCTGTGATGCTGTTACTATATTAATGTGCTTTTTGTTTCTCAAAACAATTAGTTATAATTGCTTATAACTAATAAAAATAATTAAGGTTAAGAAATTAATTATTGTTTAACAAAGTAATTATTTATTCCTTCTAAACCAAATCAATAATACTTTAGCGTACACATTTTGTTATGTAATAAATGTTTATAGCATTAAATCCTTAAAAGAAATCTGCTTAAATACATTATACTACAGTCCATGTAAATTTCTTGAAGACTTATAGAAGTGATTTTTTGGATTTTACTGACTTGACAGACTATTTGTCATTTAATATAAGAAAATATAATAAATTTGTTTTAATGACAGTTGACATTTAAATAAATGTCTTTTGAAGATGTCTGCTATTATGTAATATTTCAATTAAATAATATCAATTGAAATTATTTTGTTTTGATTTTCTTTTTTCATCTCCTGATTTTCAATTTCCCTGTGTTTTGAAGGTTAAATAAAGGTTTTATTCTACATAAAATTCATAAATAGTACCTGCTATAAGAAGTACACAGTTTATTGTAAAATTGATGTTAATTTTACTAATTGTTAGCCTGTCTTCTATCTTGCCTAAGAAAACTAGGTAACTACTTTTATAGGGAAATAGTAGTAAACCCTCTACTTACATTACACTAATAAGAAGTTTTTATGGAATTACTCAGGTAGGTGGTTGTCCTTTAAGGAAAATTTATGCTGGTGGCACTGGTTAGTTATCTTCTATTAAATATTTACCTTATTTGTTTCATGTATGTTTTGACTTATTGAAATCTCTTAATGGGTTCCAGGATGTGGGTACTCGGTGGACGAAGGAGCAGGGGGCTTCCCCTGAGGCCAAGGAGCAGGAAGAGACGACTAACTCTCATGTAAGTCTTTTCAACTTTCTTATTTTTATCTTAAATTATTCATATTGTAAAGCCTATCTCTGCTCATTATCAATTTTTCCTAAAAATAGATTCTTGTTAATTAAAAATAAATAAACTATTTTAATTGATCTGAAAAATTGAAATCGGAACTCCCTCAAATTTGATGTTTTAAGTTAGGTGAAATCTGAGTATCAAATTTTTAAAAACATTTTTTGTGTCCTGTCTATATGCAGCATACATAAAATTTCCTATAAATTATGGACAATCCAATTTAGGGTTATGGCTTTCTGTTTTGAAAATGTGCTTAATTTCTCTAAATGGCCTATACCTAAATTTTATTTTAATTTAATTGCTGCCTAGTGTAGAGTTCTGTCAAAATCTTACTGGTGGAACACAGAAATTGTCTCCATTCCAGTTCACAGTCCAAAATGCTTGTAGTTTGTTAATAAAGAAAAATTAAGCTCCCTTGTATCCACAACTCAGTATTTGCAATATAATTTTTTCAGTATTTAGTCCTGTCAGTAGTGATCCCATTATAATTTGCTTCTCACTAAGTATAATAATAATTATAATTTTATCTCTTTTTTTTTCTTTGTTATAATGCAATCTTTGATTAATAACGTATTCTTGCTATCTCATTTAACTGCATAACATTTTTAGAATAATGTGCAGTTTTTGCAAAGTATGAATTGTATTTTCATTCTCAACTTTAGGTTAAATTCTAAACCTCAGTATTGAATTCCTTAACAGTTTTCTTAATATTATAATTTTTCAAATTATTCTTATACTAAATCATTCTTACAATGTATTATTCTATGTTTTTAGCTCTATGATTTAAGAGCTAAGCTGAGGATGTGTGAGACAATTTTTTTTTCTTTTGAAATAAGTGTACTTAAAAATGCTAGAGAAATTAGTCAGGGTAATTATTTTATTATTACCGACGTTTCGACTTAACTTGTACGTCATCATCAGGGCTGAAATACGACACACACAATAAACTTATATATTTTGATGCGCAATATATAAATTTAAAAAATTATAGATTGGAATGAACAGACTGAGAAGAGGTATATTGTATGTGACAGAAAAATGTTTACAGATTGAACTAAACAATACAAATATGAAACAATATAAGTTATAAATGTCAATGTTATATATAAAAACTTGTATCTATGTGTATCGATAGTGATGTCTGGAGAGATCTCGGAGGGAGGTTGATGGTCACATCTCAGAGTCAAGAGATAAAGTGAGAGATAACTGGTGAAAAGGGGGGAGGGAGGGGTTTTTGTCGGCACATTTCAAAGGTAGGTAGAAATGGTCGGTTTAATGCTTTAAAAGATAGTTGGAAAGGTAGATGCCGGGAATAATGCACCTGAATTTTTTGTTGAATTATGTGGATATATAATGATATTTATAGCTTATAAATATTAAATAAGCTGAGGAAATGTTGTCTTTGTCTTGCCTATTATTAATAGAGGTAGGATTGTGATTGATATGTGCACTCAAGGTAACTTTCGATGGAGCTATTACACCATAAGTGATTCCATCACTTTAACGGCTTTAAGAAAAACCTAAGAGCGAGTATTTGCTCGCTACACTCCAGCTAACTGCTGGTAACAGCCCAATGAGAATCTGGAGCAGTTCTTACAAGCTTTCAAAGACCTCAGCAAGCCCTGTGATTATAGGGTAGTCACAGCTGAGAAAAACAGGAATGACACCATCAGAGACTCGTTAATTACCGTCCTTGCTTCGACCAACATCTGTCAGCGACTGCTGGAGAGCAATAAATTAGAGTTAATCGAGACAGTTAACCTAGCCTTGGTACTTGAATCGATGGCCTGATTATCTCTCTTTCAGATGTCCATACTTTTTTTTTTCTTGGTAAGGTATTTTTAGGGTAACAATATTTCTCACTAGTAATGGCAGATAAATATATAGAGCCTTTCTTGAACATTCCTTGAATACTTTTGAATTTTATTGAGAATCATTTTAAGGGTTGGACTAAACTAAATATACAACTTAATACTAAAGATAAGGCATTTTCCAGAAATCATTTTCAAAAGAAGCATAATTTGAATTTGTTTGGGTGTCTGAATAGTTGTATAGCTTCTACAAAAGAAGCTAAGTTAAAGATAAAATTTTGATTAGACCTGAAATGTAGTTAGAAGGGAAGTATCTCAGCTATAGAGTAGGAGAGACTGTCTGAACCTTTTCGTGATTAATTTGCTTTGTATGCTAACACTGAATTTTAAGTTGCTCATGCAATTTTCTTATTTCAGGGCAGTGAGAGAGGCATCAAATTGATTAATCAGAACCCAATGTGTCACAGTACTGCGGTAGTGAACTCAAAGCAGGTATTGCCTTTCAGCTCATGCTAAAGTTTATTATTTCTATAAAATAAAATAATAAAAATAAATTAAAAAACTTTTCAAATTTTAATACTTAGTCCTCAGATTTTCTGTTAAGGTTTGCCCTAAATTAAAATCTATACTAATAAGTAGAAGTTAAAGAATTGTAGCATATTTCCTGAAAGGTGACCTTTGGAAAAAAATAAAATAAAGATCTTCACCTGTGCTGCATTGCTGAAGCTGAAATATAGTCTATTAAAGAATATATATA
>KZ806880.1:336835-349336 GCA_000696205.2 Oncopeltus fasciatus
TTCACCTGACCTGGCGCCTTCTGATTATCACCTCTTCTCATCGATGGGACACTCATTGGCGGAGCAACACTTCAACAATTTCGAAAACGTACGAAAATGGCTCGATGAATGGATTTCAAATAAAGATGAAGCATTCTTTTGGAATGGTATCCATATATTGCCCGAGAGATGGACAAAATGTGTAAAAAGCGAGGGCCAGTACTTTGAATAAAATATATTATACTTTTTTTTTTTTTTACTGTGTATATATTTTAAGAAATAAACGACATTTTAAACTTGCATACCTGGTATTTTATGAAGTAGCCGGACCAGATAAATATATAGCATAGCATAGCATTCACAATATGGACACAGTATATAGAGCTTTATTGAGTTTAAAAATTGTAGTCAAAGGTTGTCAGACCGTTATCAGATTCACTCTGAAAATGAAAATATTCTTCTTCCCTGACTGTTTTGAATATATTTTTAGAACCCCCCAGTAAATAATGGTTGCTTCCATACGAGTTTGGCTGTCTTTTTCTTCAAATTTGAGATCTTGAGACAAAACTTATTGATATTTCTGAACCATCTGACATTCAGTGAGAACAGCGCTCATAATATCCTGAGAAGTGTAGGTAGTCATAGTAATGGCAGATTTGAGTCGATTGGTGTTAATATTTGATCGCTAATGATTTTATTGAATACCCTTTCACATTCTTGTGTCTTGAAGAACTTTATTTTTTACTGTAACAATGTAGAGGGTGAAGTATTGTTACTGAATCAGATTGGAATTTATTATAATAATTTGCTAGCCCTAATAATGTTTGCCAGTCTGAGATATCTTTAGGGTTGCCCGAATAGCTTTAATTTTTTGTGTTCCTTATAAAGATTGTTATTGATGATATGTCTGAACAAGGTATTTATAGATTTGAAAGAAAAAATTTTTTTTTTAATTTGATCTAGATAAATGTTGGTAGTATGGAGTCTTTCATAAACAGCCCTCATTCGAGTTTAAGTCTCTAAATGTGAACTGCCTTGTACCATAATATTATCATCAAAACAGAATACTTCATTGAGCTTGATAAAGCTTGGTCTATAACCTTTTCCCAAGTACATTGTACCACCTTCACACTGCACATTTATCTGTTCATCTTGAACGTTCCCAAGTGAACGGTTGAAGCTTTACACTCTCTTCATCCGTTTAGATATGAACATATGCAGGACAGGCGTCCAAAATACAAAATGTCATCCCCCTTTAATGTTCCCAAAAATATCTTCTTTTCTGAGAACCGGATAGTGTTCATCTTTCTTGTAAAGATTGATAGTAGATTTGTAATCAGTGTATAGCCGAGTAGATCCATTTTCTTTTACAACTTAGATTACTGCTGTTCCTCATTCTGACTGAGTTATTCTTTCAATAATCCAGCATATAATTTATTTTACGCAATTCTTCAAAACATGAGGTACAGATCTACCTTTTCTAAAAATAGTTTGATAATTTTCTGTCAGTTTCAATCTACGCTTTAAATACTGGACATTTCCTACTCCTTGAAATATCATTTTAGTCTTCTCAGATTTTATTTAATTTAATATCATTATTAAAGTCAAGTATTTTCCTTTTGAATTTTATGTCTGACCAAGAGATATCAATCCTTCCTTATCCATTCTCGTTTCGATATTGTGCCAATCTTGTTTGGTAAAGTTTATAAATACCCTGTCTTTTTGTTGCCATATTTTAATTTGACTTAACAGATTCTGGCAGGCCTTATTATTTCTTTATATAGGTATATACTTTTAAATTAGTTGAAACCAACTTATTCCTAGGGATTATTTCTTAAGATTTACAAGGGTCTTGCCTTTTTATTACCAAGGATACTGAAATGGGGACTAGTTGTAGTCCTGTTCACAAAGGTTCTCCTTTCCTCATCTGTAGCACTCCCTCCTCATTTGTTTGAGTTTTTCTTGGAAAACCCACCCAGTGGTGGGTTCACTGGTTGACTAGTTTTCTCTATTTGTTCACTTGAAAATTTCTAGACTTCATTCTTTGACTATCAGATTTAGCTGCTTCAATAGCAAGGGCTAAGCTAACAGTTTTATCAAATTTGTCAGCTTCTTGTTGTTATATTCTTTCTCTGATTTTAAAGGGACGAATTGGGAAGAAAAAAAAAACAAAAAAAAACTGATTTTTAATCAAATATTTGCATTATATCTTTGATATAAAATAAAATTAATATTCAAAGTATAGCCTATTGATTCTGCCATCATTAACCACCTGTTAGCCAATTGCTCCATCCTACTCTGATACCATTCATTGGGTTGGCTGATAAAGAATTCTTGGACTCTAATATCAACATCCGCAAAATTATCTAATTTTTTTCTCTTGTAGAAAATGGGTCATGGATCAAAACAAGTAATAATCCAATGATGCGAGTTGGTATGGTAAATATGACCGGGAAGGGAAATTTTTTATTGATGTATTACAAAAAAAAAAAAATTAAAAATAAATAAGAGTCAAAAATAAAATAAGACTAAAAATGAATTAATCTTCTCCTTACCAATCATAATTGACATTTATATTTTCGAACTGTAACAATAACTTAATAATGTAATAACATTTTTGTTCGATGGACAAATTTGAATCACAATATTGATTAGAGAGTTCTGGGTCATTTACATCCTTTGAAACAAAAATATAAAAATATACTTTTTAATAATATGTTATAAATTTATATTTTGCCAGTTATTTTTTCAAAGTGTTTTTTTTTTTTTTTTTTTTTTTTAGGTACTGTGAAAGTGAAACCAAAGTTATCGAATCAGAAAATCCTGCTGTTAACTTTAGTATTAAATTCAAAGACACTGAAGTTGTAGAAGAAGAGGTAAAGAACTTCACATACTCTATTTACTATGCTAAGATGATTTTAGTTGGGGTTCGGTCGAGGTAGATCCAAAATTTCAGTCATGGAAATGTGAACTTAGGGACAGGACGTCCTCTCTCATCTTCATGATAGCCCTGAAGATGGCTTACAATGTAAGCCGAAACGTTGGCAGATAATCCTTCATTAAAAAATACATTTTTTNCTATAAATTATAATTAATAATAATAAGTTAACTTTCTGAAAGTATTAAGAAATCTCTCAGAAAAACTTTCCCTAACCTTAAGCTTACTTTTTCCTCTAACAACAAACTAAAATCCATTTACACCATCCTTAAAGACCCCATCCCCTTCCTAACAAAACTAATGTTGTTTACAAAATTCCTTGTTCCTCTCCTAATTGCCTTGGTTCTTACATTGGACAAACTAAAAATCCTATTTCCAATATAATTAATAATCATAAAGATGAAATTAAGAAAAAACTAATAAATCATCCCACACTAAACATGTTTTTCAATAAAAACACACATTTGACTTTGAGAACATAACCATTCTTTCCATTGAACCCCATGAACACAAATGCCTTTTATCTGAAACTGTTCACATTAACGGACAGAACGGACATAGAACAAACTTATTCAAACATTTTCAACATCTTTAAAAACCATTAGCCCTCCTTCAAAATAAACTTGTCAACCATTTTTCCCAGTTCCAGAAGTTACTTCCTCAATAATACCCTTCTTTTCTTCTTTGTCCTGTTATTGCCCCTTTTGAAACAGGCCGCTCTCTCTTTGTACCTTCCCCTTCTTACCCCCCCCCCCCCCCCAACGTTCCGCCACCAATGGTGTCCTTCTCAAAAAATATTTTTCCACTCAGTCATGAAAATGCGAACTTAGGGACAGTATGTCCCTCTCGTCTTCATGATAGGTAGGTGTTGGGCAATTAATGTTATAATTTTTTAATAGTTTGTTTTCTGCATGTTGAATTCTCTTACATAGCTTACTTCACTCATACTTTTGATAACATATTACATTATGGCAATTCTATATTATATTGTTGTAAATTATTATTGTATTCTCATGACATTGTATTTCAACTGCCCTGAAGATGGCGCACAATGTAAACCGAGACGTCGGCAGATAATTTTTTTTTTTTTAAATACAATTTCTTTAAAATTGGTATTTTTTTTGGATCTACCTCGACCAAACCCCAACAAAAAAAAAAACATCTAATATGAATGTTGTTATATTTTTTATTATGTTTTTAGTATTTTTGATCTATATCAAGTTTCTTTTCATTTTTCTTCATTCCCATATCACAGTCCTGGACAAAATTACAGCTACACTTTAAAATTCATTATTTTATTATAATATTAAATAATATTGTCTGGTAGATTGTGTTTAGGTTTTAAGTGAAAACAATTGCTTATATTTTGAAAGTATAAATTTTTTTCAATAATATACAGCAAAGTTTAAATAAACATATAACAAAGTAACAAAAATACATTATATCTCTGGCATGGTTGACAGCATTTAACCTCCGAGGCATGGACTGATATAGTTTTTGTATAGTTAGCTCTTTGTAGCATATTCACTCATTCCTCCAGTACTATGTGTTCCAGCGTCGTTTCAGCATTTCCCACACATTATCAATAGAGTTCAGGTCAGGGCTACCCAGGGGCCGTTCCAGACACATAGCCTTCATCTAGGCAAGCATCAATAATCCTTCCCTAATGAGGTCAGTCATCAGAAGAAATTGATCGCCATGGTCTTCTAAGATGCAATGATGTAGGCTTGGGACGTTAAAGCTCTTCCTCTAACAGTATGGTATCATAAGATATAAGAAAACCAAACCTTGGTCGCTCAGGATATTGAACAAATTGCTCTCCTGGCTTCCTCCAGAAAAGAGCATGGCTATCAGGGGACCTGAAACTTGGGACCTCTTCTAATCTATTAGTCTTATCAAAATTTTATTTATCAAGATATTCAAATCTTTTTATTTAGTGCCTGACATCAAAAATTAAAAAAAAAAAAAAAAAAGTAATAAAGTAGGCACTACCTGGACACATAGCTGACGAAATTCCTTTAGAAGCTTGTCATATAGGGACTAGGTCTTAGTCAATTGGTGACACAAATCTCACTAGGACTCCCTATGTCTGTTATTTTATCTATAATTGTGGCCAGTTTTTCGAGATCTTAGCTGATAACAGTGTGAATTACTTGTATACCATAAAAGCAGATAGGCTATAAAACCGTGAGGCCTGAGGTTTCTGTTCCATATTGATAATAACAGGGTATCACTTATTAGGACTGAATTGAAACTTGTGGAACCTCATAAAAATACCTCTCTATTAATTGGTTGCTTCCACCCATCTCCTATTTGGCACAAGATAAACCAGCTGAGAAGTTCCTAATGTGGGCAGTTAAAGAGCCAGAAAGCTTTTGATTCGCACACACTTCAGTGATCTAACAGTTGTTTTGCTGCATCTACACTTAGGGAGGATTCATACTCCTATTCACTTTCATGATCAAGAGGATCAGAGTACAACTTCACTTCTCATCAACTTAAAATTGATGGATTACCAGCTGATTTCAATGAGATTAGTGGGTAATCAGCCAACTAACTCAATTAAAAATTAATTAATTTGAACAATTTTTAGTGCAAAGGAACAGAATAAAAAATCTGACTGTCTCAGCCAGGACTCGAACCTGGATCTCCTGCTTTCCGGGCTGGTGCGTTACTATTTACGCTACCAGGACAAGCCTGATAAGATATTAAATTCCCCGCACTAGTGACGAGAGTCTAACCTCCGATATTGTAAAATATATCTTGTACTAATATAGTTAATATTTTTGTGCAAAAATATTCTTATGCAACCATTGCTGTTTATTTCCTTTAACCATAAGTATCTCATTTCCATTTTTTTTCTTGTTTTTTTTTTTTTTTTAAGAAAAAAAAAAAGGAAGTATTATCCAATAAATGCAAGGGAATAGAATTAAAAAAATTTTACTACCTCAGCCGGGACTCGAACCCAAACATCACCTCTATGGTGCAATGGATAGCATGCCTGCCCGGAAAGCAGGAGATCTGGGTTGGAGTCCCGGCTGAGCTAGTTAGATTTTTTTATTCTATTCCCTTGCATTTATTATAAAATTAATGTGGGATTAAATACCACAACAAATACAATATTTAAAAAAAAAGTGAGCATTTTCATTATAAATGACTTTCATCAAAATATCAGGCAGGTCTCCAAACATATATTTTATTTTACTTCTCACAATGTAACATTTATCACTATTTCTATTCAATATAAATGATGAACATCCCATATCATGGATTCTGAATTTATGATGACCTCATAAAATGTGTGTGTCCGTGCATGGGTGTGTATGAGGTGGAGTTGATCTCATTAGGTCAAAACATTATATTGTAAGAAATAGAGTAAAGTATATGTTTTGAGACCTATGTTAAATTTTAATGAAAGTTATCATAATGTCCTTATAGCTAAAATAACATTAAACATTACAGATATGGTTTAGCTTTCCTCATTTTCATGAAGCTTTCACTTTTCTTCATTGTATATATGCTGCTAAATTATTGTTAGTTCTAACATAGTAACTCTTCAATGCAGTAGTAAAGTCATCAGAGGCATAGAGGTAAGAAGCAGCAATTTGCTTCTAGTTTTTGTTATACAGATGCTAAAGAAAAATAGGTGGAAGCCAAATAAATACCTATGAAAGGACAGAAGTGAGAAATTCGCAGGACTTTCAGTAAAAACAGTATTAAGAGAGTTAAGGAAATGGCTCCAGGAATTTGACATAAATTCTAGTTTAGATTGTATTTGAAATTATATAAAACTACCCACATAGATATCAAATTTGGTATTTAATTTTGCCATTGCAAGGTATTGAGTATATCCTACAGTCAGCAGTTTTTACATGTTGAGAGAAGAGGAGATATCTACGAAAAGTTTTTTTTAAATGGTTATTTTATTTATTTAGAAATTACATCCTGCACAGCGTGCATCTTGCAATGTGCTCTTATAGTGTATAATAAATATGTACTAATATAATAATAATGTACAACATACACAANTGGCAGATAATCCTTCATTAAAAAAATACATTTTTTCAATTTGTGTTTTTTTGATCTACCTCGACCAAACCCCAACTAAAATCATCTTAGAATAATATCTACGGTCAACAAACTCTCTTTTTGAATATATTTACTATGTTATCTTTTGATACTTTTGAATGTAAACATTTATTTTCCCCTATTGCAGACTTTCCAAAGCACACCATGCTTTCAGGAAGAAGTAGTTGTTGAGAATGATTATGCAGAGACTGATCTTGACCAGCTGACTGACTACAGTCTGCGATATAATGAAGAGGAGCAACAGGAGCCTTCCTCTGCACCTACTACCATGATAAATAAGGTTTTTCTTTTTTTGTTTTTATTATTATTTTTGCTTGCTCAAATCCTATAAATGAAAATAAAATAATCTTACTTATCCTCTCATTATGCTGGCATGTTGTATGACATCATTTTTTAAGTTAATTTAGTAATTTGATCATCGATTACTTCAATTTAAATTTAGTACTTTTATTTTTCTTAATTTAGCAGATTCTTTATTTGAATAAGTTATTCAAGATGCACTTTAACCTTACAATAATATGAGCTACATTTTAAAAGAACTTTAGTTAGAATAAAATTGGAGAGTTTTTTGACTAGATATTATTATTCTTAGATTTTTTTGGGGTTTGGTCAAGGTGGATCCATAAAAATACAAATTTAAAAAATATGTATTTTTTAAATTATCTGCCAACGTTTCGGCTTACATAGTAAGCCATCTTCAGGGATATCATGAAGGCGAGAGGGAACGTTATGTCACCAAGATTCCATTCTCATGACGATGAAGTAAGCCAAAATGTTGGCAAATAATTTTTAAAATACACATTTTTTTATTTTTTATCTACCTTGAATGAACCCCAACAAAAAACATTTAGCTCGAGTAGTTTCAGTTCTAAAGCAACAGTATTAAAATTTTATGAAACAATGGTAACACCATTAGCCATAGCAAAGTTTGAAGGTAGATAGGTGGATAAGCTTATGTGAAGTTTATGAACCCTTGTTAACTGGAAAGTAATAATTCCAAAGATAAGTTTTTCTTAATACATAATAAGTAGAAAATATTTTAGTAGTCAAGCCTTCATTCTATGCCTTCATGTTTACCACTGTACTCCACCCAAATATACACTATACAATAGGCCCTGTTCTTTCTCTTGTCATATAGAAGCAATAAAAAATTCTGGGCAATGTCAGTAGTGGAATGAAATCTTAAAGTTTTAGTTGGGAAGTGTTTATTTGATTAATATTTTCAATTTTAGGCACTTAACAGTTCTTTATGGACTTTTTTCAGAAAACTTTCTCTTAAATGCCTCAATCTCAAAATCAGATTAGGGTTCATCATGTAATCTATCAATCAAGGTTGGCCTTTGACTTTTTAGTTACTAGTGAAATTTTAAGTTTGGTTAAGCAGAATAAACAGTAATTATTATATTGGTAAAAAAGTACATCTCCAGAGAAAGTAGTTTATAGATACAATTTTATGAGTTAGGAGCCTGGTCCTTGGTTATTTTAAATATTATTATTACAGAAGAAAGGTCTTAATAAAAATAATTTTCTGCTCAGAAAGGAGCATGGGTTTGTCCATTGTCTTAATATGAGGTCATTTATTCATTGTAGAAGATTTTATATTAGGGTTTGAATTCTTGTTCAATCAGATCAAACTTTTTAAGTGTAAGTTTATTACAACCTTTTTGCTATATCCTTTTTTTATAATTTTTTTTTTTTTTTAGTGCGATAATCTTGAGAAAGATGCTCCTGAACAAGAAAATTCTGTGGAAGCATCACCTGGAAAGTTACTTGACCCTGGTAAGGAATTTCACACTATAAGTCAATACCTTGTTTTCAATCATGAACAACTCTTATATCTCTTAATAATCTTGCATCTCATGCAATATTCCCCCAGCTCCAACTATTAACTTTACTTTTATGTGTCATTCATCTTCACTCAACCAATAGATCACATGAATGCTTGTGTTAGATGCTGTATGACTCATTTTCAACCAATTCTGGGCAAATTTATTAATTTTAATTTATTTATAAAGCTGGTTTCCTAAACTTGTTTTTCCTGTGAACTGTGCAAAAACTTTTAGATTGTATTTTTTGCACAATTTACTCATTCTACTGGTGACCAATCAGTTTTAGTAAATCAAGACATTGAACTCGATTTGTTGCAGGAAAGGGTGGGACTCTAGAAACTCCACTCATGTTCTCCCGGTGCAGTTCGCTTGGCTCAGTCAGTAGCATTGACCAGCAGGAAGATGGGCATTCTGTACTCAGTGAATTTAGGTATCTTTCTCTGACATAATATACATTCAAAAGGCTGCTTCTTTTTTTAAATTTTATTTCACTAATTTTAATTTTGTTTTATAGCCGCATGACTAGTGGGATAATGTCACCCAGTGAACTTCCTGACTCTCCTACTCAAACTGTTCCTCCAAGTCCTAGAGTGAAAGTGCCTCCTGCAGTTAACCGTAAGCTTAGACTCTATTCAGAATTAATGTTATTAAACTAAATGTGAGAAATTATGTTATATTGGGTTGCCAGCAGTTAATAAAACTCTTTTAGGAAAGGTGTGTTTGCGCACTTGTGTGTGTTTATGTATGAAATAAACATACTTTCTGATGGAACGAAGTTCTGACCTGGTTCTGGTTAAGGAAACTACTGTCAGAAAATAAAATGCAGAGAATTTTTATTTCATAAGTAAAATATTTTTGGAAAAAAAATGAAATGGCTCAGGAGGTATTTATTTATTTGTTATTTAATTTATATCCTCTTTTGAATTTTGTATTTTACCATACAGAATGAAGAAAACAATTATTTAAATTAAGCCTGAAATTTACAGTGAGAGATTGGCTTAAGAAAAATTGAATGCCATTGTAATTAATTTTATACAACAACTCTTGACCAAAATTTGACTGTTTTAATGCAGGAAAATTCTTCGTGAGAAGGACTGTCTGGCAATTCTCCTCAGACAGCTCCAATCTGCCTCACTCACAGTTGTGAGTAATGCTTGTGGTACACTTTGGAACCTCTCAGCCCGCTGTGGTGCAGATCAGCGTACACTTGTTGCCCTTGGGGCTGTTCCTATGCTTACATCATTGGCTCATTCTCGTCACCGTATGATTGCCATGGGCGCTTCTGCTGCACTGAAGAACCTTCTTCCAGTCAGACTGAACCAGACCAATCACCATTCTACTGCTTCTGGTGAGTAACAATCTTAATAAATAAAGGGGTGTATTACAAAAAAAAAAAAAAAAAGTTTCAAAGAACTGTTATTATTTTAATTCTATTTAATACTTACCCATGCTTAATAATCCCCTTAATGCATTCTCTAAGCTTTTTAAATGCTATTTGATTTTTAAAAAACCTTAGTTTAGTTATTTGTTTCAAAAAGGAAACCTGACAGTGTCCTTTGAAATTCTTGTATTTTTAAGTCATTACTAAGAAAAAAATTTCACTGTTGGTTGAGCTACTCGTGAAAATATTAAATATAAACTGTCCCTGATGAGTGCAATTAGAGGCATTGGTTTGAAATATTTACCGGTGAAGGAACGACAAAAAAGAAATAATGGCTCCTGACGACCATTAAGATGTGGTTCTGCAGAAAGATATTGAGTCAAATCCGTCCACTAGTACTTGTGAACTTGCCAGAGAGTGTGGTGTGTCTGTTAGTCCCCATCTTCTTCGCTACTAGGGAGCAATTCGGAAAAAAATCCATGCTTTGCTCTTTTTTTTTTTAATATTTAAGGTATTATTTGTCACCAATTTTTTCCTGATAGATGCTCCCTGAATTCTTAGCTCTACTGCGAAACTGAAGCGCCTATAATCAATCAAAGAGGAGTTTTATTCCTACAAGATATTGCTCGTTCCCTCGCACTACCTGCTGAGCCAAAGAAAAGTTTGAAAATTTTCATGTGTTCAAACTCCTGCCTTATCCACCATTTAGTACAGAATGCGCACCATCAGATTACCAACTGTTTCTATCCATGGACCATTTTTTTTTAGAAAAAAATTTGACTATTTTGCAGAAGTTGAAATTTCAGTCCAAGAGTTCTTTGACTATTAATCTGGCTCTGAAGGGAATTCAAATTTACATAGCTAATCTTAAATTACTTACTCAGTTCTCATTTATGGAATTACAAATTAATTTATAAGTATCCCAAATAAAACTACTTATAATCTATCAAATTTCTATTTGAATTACCAAAAATGAAATTAATTACCAAGTCTAACTGACAACTTGGTTTTATGTCCATTTATTCTCTCTGATATCTTATTTATTCTAAGTTAAATTACCACTTAGTTTAAATCGATTTACTGCAAGAAAATCAAGCAATTATCATCATCTTTTTTTTTTTAATTTTATATCTTCATCGATTCTGCTAATGAATGTGTTCATTAATGATTGAAACAGGCAGGTAGAGAAAACTTTTATTGAGGTTTAATTGTAAAATCATCAATATATTTATTTTTTTAGAGTTACAAAATTGGTCCCTCAATTGTAGAATATAAAATTGAAATTCATCAATATATTCATTCATATATTCATAAAAAAATTAAATTAAACATAATAACTATTGTTCTATAATAGAATATATNAAATAGCGTTTAGAGATAAGCAAATCCTTCAATAGGCTAAGAGCGCATTCTATTGGAATTAAAACGACATTTTAAACTTGCATACCTGGTAGATCAAACAATGAAAAGTGGAAAAATTACTATAAAAATGGCATTCTGGAGAATTGTGTAATTAATACAATTTTAATATGGTTAATATCCACCATTTGTTTGATATGGGCATTAGCATATGCTAAATCAAGGAAAAGTTAACATTTTTCACGTTATGAACTAAAAATATATTCTGGTTCAAAAAAAAATTTTTTGGTTATAACCAAATAGAACTTCTTGCCAGCTGTGTTTTACACTTTTTCAGCAGATATCTTAAATTATATAAATGGGAAATAAAACTATAGTTTTAAAGCGGAGATTAAAATATGGAAAGTATATCCCCCATATATGGAAGTATATCCTAACCTAGAGTCCATAGTTCAAAATGTATTAAGAATTGTCTTATTTCCATTTATACCAATTCTAATACTAATATAATATTGATAATATTTTACTTTCCCCATGGAGAATTGATGGTGACTAACAGTATTTTTCACAAAAACACAGCTGGCAAGAAGTTCTATCTGTTCATAATTTCTTAAGGTGTTTTTCAGACAAAAAAAAAAATTCTTTTTGAACCAGAAAATATTTTTAGTTCATTATGTGAAAAATGTTAATTTTTCCTTGATTTAGCATATGTTGATGAGCATATCTAACAAATGATGGATGTTAACCATAATAACATTGTATTAATTACACAATTCTCCATAATGCCATTTTTATAGTAATGTTTCCACTTTTCACTGTTAGATCTAATTCAAGGCGCTCTCTTAAGTAAAATTCCATTCCATCTTTATTAAATAAATTATTATTCAAAAACACTTATTTAAATTTGTTTTTTATCTTTATATTTT
>KZ806880.1:391196-411391 GCA_000696205.2 Oncopeltus fasciatus
TTTAAATTTTCTTACATAGCTTTCTACATTCATACTCTTGACATCACATTATATTATTGTCATTCTCTATTATATTCATTTCAATTGTGATTGATTTCTCATGACATTGTATTTCTATAGCCCTGAAGATGGCTTACAATGTAAGCCGAAACGTTGGTAGATAATTCTTTATTAAATAAATATCCTATTATAAATCTATTATAAATAGAATATCCTTTAAAAATACATTTTTTAAATTTGTGTTTTTTGGATCTACCTTGACCGAAGCCCAACTAAAATCATCTAAGAATTCCTTCAATATTCTTCCTAATCATCAGTTCAGTTTATAATCATTCTACTGTCCAGCAGGTGATTCGCGTTGTAGATTTCATTTCCTCTTCCCTCGAGCGAAAAGAAATTTGTCCTGGTGCATTCTTAGACGTTATTCAAGCATTTGACCGAGCATAGTATACTGGTCTACTATATAAGCTCAAGTCCATTTGTCTAAGTACCATCTACCTAATCCTTAAATCTAACATTTATAAATATTAATTTAGTTGTGGTTTATTATCCCACGTAAATTTTAAACAATTAATGAGAGGGAATAGAATAAAAAAATCTATCTGTCCCAGCCAGGACACGAACCAGGTTCGTGTCCTGGCTGGGACAGATAGATTTTTTATTCTATTCCCTCTCATTAATTGTTTTGTTTCGCTTAGTTTTCTTTACCTGGTTTCAGAAATTTAAGAAATAAATTTTTGGCATTAATTATAAATACTCTTAAAGTTGGCTTTGTTAACTTTAAATAAATTACAAAAATTTTAATCAAAATTATAATTTCAAATGAGAGAGGAGAACAAAAAAATATTCTTCTGTACCTGAGTCATGACAGTGGAGTGATCACTGAGGCCAGGAAGGGCAGGTTCTTCCCCAACTTGAAAGTCCATATAGACCAACTTATGGGAGAACGTAGAGAACTGGTTGCTGAAACAGGCAGCATAGTCTCCTGATATTGGCGCAACAAATGTGTGTGAGTCAAACTGCGACTTGAGCTGACGGTAGATGACATCTTTGTTGGGAGCTTCTAGAGTGACATCTACATCATATGAGCCTCCTGTCACAACCTAGAACATACATGTTACTTATCAATTTTAGAGTTATTGCTGCATAAAATTTAATTATAATATTAAGATAATAAGAGGAGATATAGGTAGTTATCCAGCTGATCATAGTCAATAGGTAAGGGTATTTTATTTCAATTATATATTCTGCGAGATAAAAAAGATGAATAACGAAAGGGGTGGAGTTCACATTAAGATACCAATTCTTCAAAAAACTAGTTAATTGGGAACCTGAAAGCCCACGAATAATTAGGGTCAATTTAGAGATGTGGACTGGGAAGTATAGTCTGATCCAAGTATATGTCCTACAAACAGTGTAAATCTCCTGGATAAATAAGAGTTCTATAGTGACTGGGAGAGAGTGGTCAATGAAGAATGGAACAGCAATAGAAGCATATTAATCATAGACAGCCTCAATGCAAAGACCACCTCAAAACACATGGGGTTAGGCCTACAAAGAGGATTGTCAAAAAGGAATGACAACATCTGATTGAATTCTGCATTGATGTAAGACCTTCACTGAGGAACTCATTCTTTCCTCACAAACCAATTCATAACTTTTTTAGTTGCTGAAAAAAATACCATCAGTAACGTTAACTACTTTATATTCATAAATGAATATTTGTCGCAACTTAAGGTGATGCTGTGGAGCATTGCCTTTTGTTGCGACTTAATTGCCTTAGGTAGCGACCACATGCTAGTGGTAGACACTCAGCTCTTTAATGACATAAGCCAATAGGGAAACATGAGAGAAATTAAAGTTAAAGAACTGCCCAGACTCTGAAGTGAGCCCGATATGAGGAACTTTATATATATATATATACAATAACTGTGGCCAGATCATGAATGTGTTGTCNTATATATATATATATATATTGAATGAATTAGCTTCAAGAACTTGATGTAGCCTCAAGCCTGGAAACATCTGCAACTTAATCAAGAATAGATTAAAGCAGCTTCCAATTACCTCAAAAGGCAAGTGTACTTCATGGTGAAGCAAAGAATTAAGGAAAATTGTGAAAGTATGGAAACGGCTAGGAGGAAGTATCACTAGGCCAAATCCCCAGGAAGCGTATGTAGTGGCCAAGAACAGAACCAAACAGGCAATGAAAAGAGCAATGAAAAATTCTTGGGAGGAGTTCATGGAGAAACTATACCCTGACCAAGAGAATATTAAGCTCTTCTGACAGAATGATAACTATTAGGCAACAGAAAAAATAAACCAGAAGGAACATAAAGAAAAAACTTGGAAATTTAGATACCAAAGATAAAAAGATTTTAGAAGCCTGGAGAAAACAATTTGAGAGCTAATTTTCTTAGAACAAATGGAACATAATGTACAATGGAATGAGGCAGAGTTAGATGGAATGTTAGAAGAGGAGAAAATAGAGAGAGCAATATTTTGAATAAAGCCAAGGAACACCCCAGACCCTGACAGTATAGTGGCAGTATGGAGCAGCTGAAGGCTCTCAAGGTGTTCTTTCAAAAAGCTTGGAAAACAAAGATACCAAAAGAAAGGGAATTCAATCTTATAATTCCCATAAACATAAAGAAAGGCTGCCAGAAAAACTGCTCCAATAGACCAATTTGCCTCTCACCAGTAAGACTACTTGTAGACACAAGTTATAGATTGATTATCCTGTCCCAAGAAATAAAATATGTGGGGCATGGAGAACGAAGAAGGTCTCTACAGGACTACTGAAAGTAATCAAGTCCATCTATCAGGAGCCAACAGGAATAGTAAGATTTAATGGGTAGGAATCCTAACACTTTAGCACACAAAATGTATCAAAGCCCCTTGCTGTTTATACTATTCATGGACCAGACACAGCAGCAATCTACTAGGGAGACCAGAAATAAAGTTCCTGGGACAAAGAAACCTTTTTCTCATGGTAGTTTAGCACTTATTGTAAACAGATCAACTGATTCTGATCACAGACTCTGTAGAGGATCTACAACTGTCAGTGACAGTGGTCTGAAGGGCTTAATAAGAGAGGTATGGACATTGATGCAAGAGAGAGTTAGTTAATGCAAGTGGGAAGGCAAAAGGAGGATATATTTTTAAAAGAAGGTTAATAATAAGATAACATACAATTATTATGATAATAAATAATAATATCATGATATACAACTTATTAATGATAAAAGACATGTTGCAGCTATTTAAATTGCAACCTTAGGATTGTTTTTAGAAAAGTGAAAAAATTCTTATTGGCTATTTATAATTAAAACAACAAAAACTATGTTAACCTACGGTGATAGCTACAACTTATTATACATAAAAGTATAAGCTAGATGAAAATAACCTCATAGTTTAATGAAAATAATTTTTTTTTTTTTTTTCAATGGAATCCCTATAAGTCACATTTAATATGTTATTTGTTATTGCTTGTAATATGTTACTTGAACCCTCCCATTGTTTTTGTGAGAATTAATATAAGATGACTTTAAAAAATTATTTAAAAAAATCAATCAGTTTTAAGCCCATCTAACAACATTAATAAAAATAATATAAATGGTCCTCTGTAAAAACATCTCTAAGTTCCTGGATAATCTTAGCAACAAGAATCTATAGGATATGAAAAATTCTTATTAAGTAAAGGGAAGAATTAAAAGCATAGAAAAAGAGATAACATTAAGTTACTCAATTCCATTTTCTCTAACCTTATAAACACCCATGAAATAGTACTTGATCACTAACTGTTTTTTTTTTTTGTTTTTTTTTTTAATAATTATTTTAAATAATAAATTTTGGTCTCACTTTAAAACCCTCCCCATCATCTCATCCGATTTCAAAGAAATATCTATACTTTCGAGGGCTTGCAACAAAAAGCCTAGTTTCAAAAATAAAAAATATTATCAAATGCTCAAAATAACATTTCCTAAATATCTTGCTAAATAAATTGGCAAGAAAAGCAGAGATGCCCAACAACAGAATTTGGGTTAGATATTTAAAAAGAGAACAGCTTTTTAGATAATTGAATAGAACATTAAACATGTTCCTTAATGTATGTTAAATATGTGAACAAATATAAACTTAATAATGAGTATGTATTATTCTTTTAGACTCTTAAGGGAGTCTGGATATTTAAATAAATTTTCCAGAACTCAAAAATTTTATCTGTAGGAATAGCCTAAATTCTCAACAACAAAAAAATCCAAAAAATTATTCTTTGACATTGATGAGTGAAGAGCAACCTACTAAAGAAATACAGCAATTGCATCATTGGAAGATAGAGAACTAACATCAGCTGGCTGATTGCACAAATTATGTATAATTAGCAGGGAAGGAAAAATTACAGGAAAATATGTGACCTGTGTTATTAATGTAGCAATTAGGTCTTAACAACAATCATTATGATGTTAGGTTAATGAAATGAAAAATGCTGATATGTAAGAATCAAGTTACTAATAAATAGGAAATGTCATATATCAGGCGTTAGAGGTTAGACAGTTGCATCGTTTTCAAACTAAACTAAGTAGGTAGCCATAACAAAAATAATTACCTTACCTGAAACTCTAATGTGGCTGTGGTGTTTTTCGGGATGAATTCGAAGAAGCAATCTTTAGCGTTGTCAAGAAGTTCGAAAGTGAGTTCCACAGAGCCGGCTGGTATAGCCGCGGCGAGGAGTGCCAAGAAGTAGGCTATAGTACCCCTGAGATCCATCTCAAGTTATAAATGTAAGTTTGAGAATTCAGCTGTGAGCCGACGAACAGCAAGCTGCCATAACGTGGCAGGAAAGTTTGGTCAGCTGGCGGGGTGAGGAGTGGCGACAGTACCTTGTCTGTCTTATCAGAGCGACACTAGCGCTCCACAAACCTCTAGATAGTAACAATAACCAGTGCTGGGAATTATTTCCTCTTTTTTTGAACTTCTGAGTTCTGCTCACTCATCATAGTAAATTGTTCCAAATTAAATATACACACCTTTATATTTCCTTTACTTAGTAAGGCTTCAGAAAAAACAGTACATAATGAATGAGGGACAACGTAGATATTAAAGGTAGTACTGTTATCAGAACAGTTTAAAGAATTAACAACGTCACACCAATTAGGTTTTTTTTATTTTTATAAATATTTTATTTAGTTGTGATATTTTATCCCACGTAAATTTTAAACAATTAATGAGAGGGAATAGAATAAAAAAATCTATCTGTCACAGCCAGGAATCGAACCTGGATCTCCTGCTATCCGGTGCACTTGCCAATTGTGACGCGTTAGTTGTCTCATTCAATTCCCTCTACACTAGCAAGAGCCTAACCCAAGACAAAAACGAGAACTTCGTCTTGTACTCGAAGGAGCTGACATTGTCAAGCTATTTGTCGACTCTCGTCATTTACCGTGCACCGGCCCGGTTAGTAGGAGATCCAGGTTCGATTCCAGGCTGGGACAGATAGATTTTTTATTCTACTCCCTCTCATTAATTGTTTACAATTAGGTTTTTATTTTTCAGAGAGGAAAAATGAATGTCGTATGTTTCAACATTATACTTCGTTGAAATCCAGTAAGTTATTTTCTAGACGTCACACTTATGGCTGGTAACACAGGTAATGTTCTTATGCAGGTACGTAGCCCGTCCTTGGCTCCTATTTTCATCTTCAATTGGCGCTTTATAATAAGATCAAATTTCATTCTTTAATAAACCCCATTATTTTATTTTTGGATCAATAATTGTAATACTCAATACTGCAATATTACAGATTAATATAATAATAATGATAATAAAAGATCATTTGGATTTAGTGAAAAAATAATCATTAAAAAAATATTTTTGCAACTAACACTAATGGAGGGAATATAAATTATTATTACTATTGATGTTGGTTAATTAGTTAAAAATTGAGAACTTTTACAATGTTATAACATGTTGGTCCTTTTTGTACCATTTTTAATGTTTCGAAAGCTTCTGTAGGACTGAAGCTAAAAATAGATAAAGCTCCACTAATAATTGTTCAATATCGCTATATAACCCATAAAATGTACTGATGGATCCCTTCAGGACAACAAAGCAGGAGAGTATAATTTTTAGGTGTATATAAATGAGAGTTTCATTTGTTATTGCAAAGTCTTAACAAGCACCATAAATTAAAATATACAGTAAGGACCAAAGAATTTGTGTAATGTCATTCAGCCAAGCATCATTAAAGGCGCATATTTTGTCTTTTAGGATCGTCTAGATTGAGAAGATTAAGTTATTCGCCAGGAACAACGCTGTAGACAATCTGGTTAAGGAAAGAGCCAAGGTTGGCCCGAAGCCTTCTGGAATGAGTAAGTTTTAGTCACATCTTTGGTCTTTGGCAACTTCTTTTTAAAACTATCGTTGAATTGCATCTTTTGTGAATTTTCATATTATTTAATCTTAATAAATTAGCCATCAGAAAAATGGCTGTCTACCTTTCGATTTTGAGTAACCCTCTGAGTCATGGACTATAACAACAAAAACACTTTGATGTTTAAGGCAGCGCGAAATGAGGTTTTTCAGTCAGGCAAACTGAAAGTCAGAAGAGAAAAAACTCGTAACGTGACAAAAACGTTGAAACTCAATAAAACATCTGCCATTAGTTTATTGAAAATAACTAACTCAAAAGATTTGGACATCTGTTCCGTATATTATTTAGTCTAAAACTCCAGGCTTAATTCTATACGGAGCAGCAATCTGCTCATACAATGCTAGAGTGGAGGGTAAGAGAGGAAGGGGAATGATTATTTTGGGATGGAGGAAAGGGTGGCGGAAGCATATGCAAAAAAAAATTGAAAAAAAACAACAAAATTTTATTAATAATTTATTTATTTTATGTCATTCATGATTGCTATTGAACCGTGTTTCTATTGAGATTTCTTATTGTTATAAAACTTTCAGTGATGTAATAATACTCTGGAGAAATAGATGCTCTTTGGCACGAAAACAGATGGCATGGAGTTGAGAGTGGCGGGGCAAATGGCTGAAGACGAGCACGAGGTAAATGGTGATTCTGATGAGCATCAACCCAGAGCTGAGGACCCCGCTCAAAAGCGCTCAGCTAAACATGATAGCGGTGCTGCAGACCTCGAGCGTGTCACCGACTATGCCGAGGAGAAGGAAATATTTTCAGCGGATGAGTTCAAGGGGGTTAGTATTCTTTCAGTAGGTTATGGTATTCGAATTAAGTTTATAATCTAGTTGTTTTTTTTTACAATGGACACCTGTAACTCCCTTATTGCTGACTTTCCATTTGAGTTGCCAGATTTAGAGCCGTTTCTTGGAGTATGAAATCTCGGATACGACAACTCTTCAGAGTATCTTAAGTGAATATTGTGGTCCCCTGTAGCCCTTCTCATCAATCCTGATGTCTTCTCCCCCTTTCAACAATTTAGGTCCTGAATAGAGAGGCTATCCACAAGTTGTCAACCTGCACTATATATTTGTTATCAACCAGGGAACTGACATACATTGTGGTTGAAAGACATTTCAGAATGGCTCCTAGCTTGCTTCTGTCATGTATGATTCATGACATTGAATGTGGAATGATATGAAAATTTAAAAGTATTCCAGTAATATTCTTTGGAATTATTGTAGTTAAAATGTTCCTGACTATAAATGACTTGGTTACTAATTGTGGTCTTATAGAGAAAAGAAAACAAAACTCAATTTTTCTATTACGACATTTTTGAGGTGTCATTTAAAGTTGATTTCAATGTTGTAAATATAAATGCTTTATAATGGTAGGTTTCAGATAAATAAAATGTAAATAAATTATTTTTGGGGCAAAGATAATAGTTTTAATATTTCATTTCTGGGATATGAATCTAAGTTGAAAGATGATATTCCTTACTTGGTGGATTAAGAGAGCCATGAGATGCTTTTCCAATTGATATTTTTGTAAAATGGGGCATAGATTTCTCTTGAACAGTGTTCACTTTGAACTTCTAGGAATATTGTTCTTGTACAATTATCCTGAAGCTCTTAGCCATTTTTTTATATGGGTCAACAAGGTTTTCTATGCAATCTGAGGAGAAATTTAATTCACTAGTACTTTCATATCATTGTCACTTGTCAATTTACCCCAAAAAAAAACAGTAATGAAAACTTAAGTAAATAATATCCTAGGATATAAACCATAATAATTCTCATTAGCTAATATTCATTTTCTGTAATGTTAATAGAACATTGATTATTCATAATCAATAATAAAAGAAACAGCTAAGAATGAGAAGAGTTCATCATTGGCCAGTTTCCACAGATGTGGGCCTTCATGTAATCTTATCACTGACTTTCCCATTAAACTAAACAGACTGGCATCTTTCTTGGTTTTTCAGGCTAAGAATTCTGTATCATTTAAAAAAATAATTATAAATTTTTAGAATGGGTAGGAAGAAATATTTTATTAATTCTAGTAGATTGTGCGGTAACTTTTTCCTCCTGGGTCACTTAGATTTGACTAAGCCCAGTGAAGTGTCATTCAATGACAAATTAAAACATTTAAGCATATGTATGCTTAAAAAGATGTATTTTTTTTTACCAGACCTTAGAATGTTGTGAAATTTTAGTACATTAATAGTCCAGAATAGTGTTAAGAAAAGAAAAAAAAAGTCTATTCTCAAGAATTTACTTATACAAGACTTTTTTCCTATACTACTTCTTCAACTAGTAATATACTCATATATTATCAATTATCTCCTTCCCATAATGAAATTTAGTTTATCAACAGTACCTAAGCAGACTAAGAAAAATTACAGTTAAAATAATTAGTATACAATTGAAATAACAAGAATAGCTGCAAAATGAGACTTTTTATTTATTGAATCGAAGCTGACTGAAAATGAGTCCTTTTAAATGGCTTTAGGGTATTTTCCATAGTAATGGTAAGTTCAGTGGGTATTAGTTTTATTTTTTAATGTGTTTTTCTTAAACCACTACATATGTAGCAAATTTCACTGATAATAATAAATAAAAGTAAAACCTTATAAGGTAGTGAGATTAGATTCAACGTCAGTTATGTCTTAGAATGAATTCTTAATTTCTCAACTCTGACCCAACTGAATTTTTCTGAAATATTCATTGGAAACAAATAGCTAAGTATAGGTTAAATAGCATTCTGCCATACTTCAATGCTGCTTGAATAATTGGTGGAACATATATAGTATTATTTTCTTTTATATAATCATATTTAGATATTTATTAAGTGTAAGCCTGTGGTGAAGAAAAAAAAATCACTTTATTTCAATAATTAATTTTCTTGTATATTTAATAATGTAACTTAGTACTGATTTTTCAAAGATATTCAGTAAAAAAAAAAAATGCATTAAATAAAATCATCAAATTAATTAAATAAGATGGAATGTAATTAATTTGAAAATCCTTTATTTGAAGTACAAATTATGGAGATACAACAAATACTGTGAGAACGAAAATTGTAGTCTTTAAGCAGCTCAGTTATAATTCTTCATATGAATTCTTCAGCAATGATTCATTCCAATGTTTAATTCACAAATATAGTGCAACCTACATTTAAAAATTCATGGAAATAAGTAAAGTAGTTTTTATGTCTACAATTTTTCTAAAGGAGCATCATGAATCAAATAAAATATCAAACACATAGTAATTATATTGGCTTAGACTCTCACTATCTCAAAACAAACCTTGCGTTTGGCTGTTAAAGCAGTTGCACTTTCAATCCTCTTATAGTTATTAAATCAAGCTCATATGATAACTTAAATACTAAATTTCATCAATTTTGGTTGGTTCAGCCGTTATTAAGAAATTTGCTGCCCACTAACAGATATTTTTATTATTCCATTTTCAGATTCTATTTGTCTTGAAGTCTAAAACAGTTTATTTCCTATTAAGAAAATAACATGGTTTAAACATTTTTTTGAAAAATAATTGTTTTAATTTACTCCCCAGGGTGGTTGTTCACATTGTAAACTGCAGAAAACAACTGGTTGTTTTCTGTTATTATTTACATTGTGTATGTTCTTATTCATTCTATAATATGACATTAAAATTTATTATCGGAAGGGTTTTATTTCCCTCTTTAGCATCCTTGATATTTATTTATTATTAATTGCTCCTCTGATTGATAGTGCTTATTTAGTTGTAAAGTAAGTAATTAAATGAAATCTGAATATTTCTTAAATCCTCATTGAAAGAAGATGATTTCAGTTATTATACTAATTAAATAGTGTACAGAAAAATATCAAATTTGGTTTCTTTACTTCAAAATGTGGATGACTCACCTCTAATAGTTATGTTCTTTAATACCTTCTTAATATTAATATTCTATAAAAACATTTTTCATCATTTTCATAAATCCCTCTCATCTACTATTTTCAAATATTAATATTTTTAACTAATGGTTTGCAGACAGATGGATATTGAATTCGCTTTCTTTATTTTTAAAAGTATGAGGAGAGTGCATATTTGTGTATATNTTAATAGATTATATTTTGTAGGCTATGAGCCTGATTGGAGACAGAAGAAACAAAGAGGTTGCTGAGAAAATGGCGAGAGAAAGAGAATTGGCCAAAGTTTCAATCAGTAAAGATGATGTTGACCTGATTGTAAGTATATTCTATTGTCAAATATTGTTGCTTACATTATTATTATATATCACAATGTAGTAAATTGATTAATTCTTCTGGAATTAAGAGTTTTTTTCTTGAGGTATTCTTTGAAGACCATAAATTTTTGTTTGCTTAAAAAAAAATTAAGAGAATAAATTATTTTTTTATGATTTGGTTGCAATGTAAAATCTTTCAAGCAGTAAGTAATTGTTCCTTGGTATTTTATTCATCTTTAACCCTTCAGTACACAAGCATGTGTGATAGATGCATACTATATCTTCTTTAACCTTCCTTTAGCAGAAGGATGACTTGTAATACATTGTGCCAGCCAACCTCTCCCCTTCTAACACTCAGTCAATTGGTTATTCCACCTTAAATATTTCACGAGTTATTGCTAAATGTGCCTTGACAAACATAGTGCATGTTATTAAGTAAAGGTAAACTGACTTATTTTTTTTTTTATCCTAGAACTTTTTTTAAAATTTTGCTTTTAATAAAGCATTTTGGAGTGTTGGTGGAGCTTTAGAGCTACTTTGTGTCTGGTAGATGTGTGTGTAATCCAGTACCAGTAAGGTATATTTTATTCATTGCATAAATATTTATATTAATAAATATGAGTACACTAATTTTTTTTAAATTATTTAGGTGATACCAAAATGGAGTGTAGTCTTTATCAAAGGGACAATATTGGGGAAAATGTGTAAGTATTATTTAGGATAAGAACCCTGAGGATCTAGAAGAGTTTGGAAGGGTTGATTAATTAGGGGCTGACACTTTTCCAGAATATTTCCACTCTGAAAAATCATCAGCCCCCTACTAAATCAATCCTTCCTAACTGTCTCCTAGATCCTTGGGCTACATATCCTAAATAACTCCTACCTATTTTTCCCCGTATTTCTTTTTTGTTGCGGCCTGCTCTCTTTTCGTGCCTTTTGCCTCAATAATGGATAATTGATTTTCTAGTTTTATTTTATCTGACCTACTTCTGCAGAAAAAAATAATAATGGCAGGAATATTACAGTCAATCAGATGAGATATTATCAATAAGATGTTGATTGTGTTACAACAATAGATTTATATTTCAGCAAATCTTTAAATTTGTGTTAAAATAATTGAAACTGTTTTTATCCTATAAAGTGAAACAAAACAAATTGGTGCTTATTCTTTCAACTGTGCATGATGAAGGCACAGACATTGATGAAAAGTAGAAGTGCTTCTATTATACAATGCTGCCAAATCATGTGTTTATACAGTAGATCAACTATGAAGAAACATCAAGAAATACACAGAGATGGCATATGAGAGTATATTATTCAGTTTTAAATATTTTAAAACCTAATGATAGAAGTACCTCATTCAGATGTGTATATTGTTTGATTTATTCTTTTAAGTACTTTTGTTTTAGCTTAATTGAGAAAGATGTTTGTGAATCCTTTAATTTTTTGAAGATATTAATTTACTAGTGGTTTTTAAGAATAATCTTGATCATTAAAAGTCAATGATTTAGATCCATCAATTAATGTTTTGACTATTACAATGTATTTTATGGCTACATTTCAGCTAGCAGCTATTTTAAAACCAATTTTAATAATGGTGACTATACATCACAGTTAAAGTAGGAAATTGGATTCACAATACCCTATTAATTTACATTTCATTTGTCAGCTTGGTAAAGATATTTGCTCACTCCCATATCAAATTCTTGAATACTTTACTGCAAATTAGCTATCTATTGATTAAAGGTTCGAGAAATGGAGGTGGGGAGGAGTCAGGCAGAGAGGACACTTCGGGAACACGCTGGAGATGTGGTCCAGGCCCTCATCTCTCTTACCAACTGAATCTTCACTACTGGGTTGACAACACACCAAATTTCACTTAGCTCTGAATAAAACAGCTCATTTTTCTGGCTCGTGTTTCTTACAACTGTGTTGGATTATATGAAGCTTCTCAGAGATAAATAATCTCATTGTTATCTACTTGATATTTGCATTGACAAAAACATTGAGGAAGTTATTTTTTCTTCTTTTTGTTAATAATTTGTATTACAATAGACTTTTTTTTATACTCACAAAGTAAAATTTTATTTCCCTGTAAACTTTTACTGTTTTAAGAGTGCTGTACATGTACCTGTTGCCTGCGTAAGGCAGACTGAAGCATGCATAGGATAATAGTTTTAAGATTTGTGGTTACTTTATTTTTAAAATCAGGTCTTTATTTTATTTTTATATGAAACAAGTAAGCTATCTTTAATAGAATATTAGCAAGATAATATTTCCTTCAAGTATTCGTTCATTGATCAAATTTAGTTGATGTTAACACTTTTTAATATGGTGGTCCTGTGAATATAACATAGGAGAGTATTGTTTATTTACTTATTTCTGGAAATAACATACATGCTGAGAAAAGTATTGTATTCAAAACATATTTCAAAAAGGCAAGGCACATATGAATATGATGAAGTAGGATCTCCTCTCCACAGAGGCATTAACTTTCCATTCTTCTTTTGTGCTTTTAAGGTAATTTGACAAGTTACTTTTTATTTAAATATATCCACCTGATTAAAAGATTAAAAATATTCCTAATTTATGCAACTCCTTTGTGTCAGACTTTAATTTGTTTTTGTGCTATTAGTAAATCAAAACATTATTAGAAGTAGGGCTTACAATTTGAAATGTTCAAATAAAAATAATAACTGTAATGCTGAGGGATTTACTTAGTTTACTGCCCTAAGAAACAGACTTTTATCATAATGAATTTATTTTATAAATAAGATGGACTCGGTTTTCCTATCTTTGAGCTGTTCATATTTTTGTGATATTTATTCAGCTGTAAATGTTGATTATTATAAGTAACAGACTTTACAAGATCCTTGAAATATGTTATGTTATTGAAAGTTTATTTTCAAAATTATTTTCATCTGGGAGAAAAATTGGTGGTCAATGAAAGTATTCCTTGGACAAATCAACTTATTTTCAAATAATCACCAATAAGAGACATAAGGAAAAAGTAAAAATATATATCCCCTATACTGACAATAGCCAAATTTTAAATTATACACGGTAAAGGAAGAAAAGAGGATCACACACTTGGTCAGTAATAAATGCAGTTCCTTAGGTGAAGGAAAGACATTCACTGTTGACAATATCTCTAGTGATAGCTATGTATCTGACTAGTGAACTTGTGCCTGAAAAAGTGGCTTCTGTAAAAAGTAGTCAAACATGATGGCTGCTGGGCTTAATGAGCATCACAGATATAATTTTAATTATGGTAAATAAATAGTTATTTTAGTGAAATTTCAGTCTTATGGGATGGCAATATTAAATTGAGTTTGGATGAGGGTTTTTCCAAACTGCGCTATTCTCTCTAATTAATTTTGGGTGGTTTAAAGGGGGAAAAAATATACAGACAGAATAGGTGTAAAATTATCATTTATATTATGTAATTTTTTTTTTAAGATGACTATTAAAAAATATATTTAAGAATCAAATGGAGAGTTTTTTGACCGTAGATATTATTATTAATGTTTTTTATTGGGGTTCGGTCAAGCTAGATCCAAAAAGATACAAATTTTAAAAAATATGTATTTTTTTTTAAACAAAAAACTGAAGTTGCTAGTATTAACTGCTCATAATCAAGGCTTGTAAATATGAAATAAAATAAAACTTATAGAAAGTATAAATAACTGCCTTGCACTTGACTATCTGAATACAAGCATTGTGCCGAACCTCAGCCTCCTCAGAGCATACGGTCATTAATGCGGCATATCTGGCTTTCCAAGAAGCTATCTTGAGTGCCCATAAAATGTGAGGAAGTTATTTTCCTCTTATGAGTCTATCGCTGAGGTGTCTCATCCAGGCTACAGGCAAGAACAAGGCTCCGAGAGCTAAGAGACCAGGTAACAAGAGAGGATTAGTCTCAAGCGCCCTGTAAATAAAGGCTAAACGCTACACGGCATCTCCACCTATAGCCCTATGTAAATTCTGTTGTTTGCCTTCCTAATGTAAAGTTCTATTTATTTGTTAGTAATAATCATAAATGATGTCAAAAGTTAACAAATTATTATTGTGAAAGAAAGAATGGCCTTCACACCTAAAATTCTGAGAGCTTGACAGAGAGAGATGACATCCCCTCTCACCTTCATAATAGCTCTGAAGATGACTCACAATATAAGCCAAAACATCGTCAGATAATAAAAAAATACATATTTTTTAAATTGTATTTTTTGGATCAACCTTATACGAACCGCAACAAAAAACATCTACTAATAATCTCTACGATCAGTAATTCCCCATTTGAACGGATATAATTAAGTTTTTGCTCATTTGTCTTCCTAATGTAAAGTTCTATTTGTTTGTAAGTAATAATCATACCCTTTGAGCTGTCCCCACCAGGCCTGGCACTTGCGGCCTTGAGAGGATGTAACCATACCCATACCCATAATGGGCAGCCAACATTATCAGTTGTGGAATACTCCCCCCCCATTAAAGCAGTTGCACTTTCAATCCTCTTATAGTTNCCCCCCCCCCCCCCCCCCCGGCCGTACAGTAAATTCTGTTGTTTTTCTTTTACACGCAAGTTGTTTTTTTTTTTTTAATTCTGGAGGAAATACTTATTAAAATTTAGTGCTCTGAATGGGTAGATTACTGGGGGGTAAAAAATAAAAGATAAAGACCAACAGCTGAGACTGAACAGAACCATGATGGCTCATGAACTATCTCCATAGCTAAACAGAGGAGACTATTCTTTATGTTATGATTTACAGTTAATGGAACTCTGACCATACTGAATAAGAAACAGGAAATCTAAAATATAAGTTCTCTTTTTTAAAAATACTTCCAATTCAATGCATTTTCATTGTTCTATGTACAATAAGTGACAATATAATTTATTTGACATATCTCCAGATATCATGTTTGTTACACTTAACAGTTTACCTGATAAAGAAAGCTGCAGAACAATCAGCACTGTTTCAACACTGCCAACTTATTATTCACATTCATTAGGGTATTAAATAACATAAACTGAGGTAAGAAATTCTAGAACTGTTTTATTATATTTGTTTCCCAATATTTACTTTCACAAAATTTTTAATTGTGTAAATAATAATTAAAGAAAGTGATACCTGTAAATGAAACACAACAGGGCTTTTGAGTGTAATAAAACAAGAAAAAAAGTTAGTTTTACTGAAAGAGAGAAGTAATACTTAACCAAGGAATATTCACTTCCACAGAGTGGGAAGTGTTACTAAGAAGAAACAATTTCCATTAGAAATAACCCAAATTAATAAGCTCTTTTCTCATAGACTTATATAGACTCTACAAAAAGTAAATTGAGTCCCCATTTTAGAATTTATCATATCTAAATGAATGAAAGCAGGTCTAAAAGCATTTGTGACAAAATAAATTTATATCTTGAAATAAAAAAAGTAAGAAGTGTTTTATCTAGGGTATGACTATTTCATAAACATATATTTAAATTAAAATACCTTAAAAAGTAACAATCATCTTATTAATATATTACAGTTACAAACATGAATTTCTAAATGAGGTAACAATCATCAACTTGTACTTGATTTATTCTCTATATTGTTTGAAAATTAAGAGAATAATCGAACATATTTGCACTCCTAAACAAAGCTAATAATTAACAATGAAATACTTAAGACTATATGCAACCCAGCTATTGTTACATTGTGAACACATGAACGTAAACTAAAGCACACATACACAATGGTCCTGGCGCTGTATCACAGAACACTTATGGCATACAATAGAAGGGGAAGTCAAGAGGGGGAAGGAGTGGGAGGAGATACCTCCAGAGCCAAATCTTGTTCTTAAAACTTTTTTCACTATAATTTTTAAAATTAATTATATTTTCCTAAATTTTATTATCTTATAATGCAAACAAACAAATAAATATTTCCCAAAAAATGAAAGACTTTGGTATTAATAAATGCCAGGGTTAGGGTGGGGTAGACTAAAAGAGAAACAATACAAATAACCAACTAATGATTATAGATAGAAAAAAAGTTGAGAGACCAGCTCAACCAGAAATTATTTTTGCCATAAAAAAATAATTATCAAATAAACAAGAGAAAGAAAAATACAATAGCATTACATGCAATTCTCTCCCTACATACATCATATTTACAATATTTGACATTGAAAATAACAATAAATGCCATCCGCAGAAGCAACTGGCTTGTAGGGACATCGCAGAGATATCACAGATACTCTTCCAGATCGTCTTCAGCCAGAATGTCCAATTCACTTCAGACATTACCACCATCACGGCAATTAAATAACAGGAACGTTTCAAGGGAACACTGTACAATGGGTACAATGCTGTATATTCTACACTACATAACATTTCAGTTTGATTATAAACTATCTCACCACAATGTTTAGTTTTATTTGGGGAAAAAGAACCATACACTCACAGTTTCTCTTCATTTGTCATAATTCACATATTTATTTTAATCAGTTGACAATATCACAAAATTAAACATTATCAAACTATAAATTACCTATTTATAACTATATCATATACATACAAAAAGAAAATAAGAAAGCGTATATCTTCAGATTTAAAAAATAAACGAGTATGAATTGGATGATTTGATATATTTAGCTGTACATTCAGCGTAAGACTAGATATGAAGGACAACTCATCAGTTCTCGTATAAACAGGAAAATAATTTTCCTCACCAATTGTCTGTTTGCCCTCACTGACTACTTACATTCTTAGATCTACTACTATGTGGCAAGAGAGAGAGGTTTTCCAAATAGGCAGGTGGTGGGGGAGGTAGAGAAGGTGGAGGGCTATTTACAAAGGGGAAGAGTAGTGAGTGTACGGTTAGTGATGAGAGGCCCTGATGTGGGCTCAGCTCTGTTTCACACGCTTCCTTGGGGGGCCGATCGGAGGGATCTGCTGCGTGGCGAGCGCCCTGAACGCCTCTGCGATGAGGTGAGGGTGCGAGGAGATCATCGTCTTCCAGCCACCTGTCTCCATCACATCTGTTGCATGTCTGTAAAATCAATGTCATTACTCTCACTCCTAATATAAGAAATTAATCTAAAAATATACCTATTAAAAAGTTATGAAAAGCTTTGAAAATAGTATCTTGCAAACACCTTTTAACTCCATTTCTTATGGAAAGACTATCTTTACAGTTTATTAAGAATAGTTCTCGAAGTATTTAAGAAAGTATTTCACTAAGTCTTACATTTAGTATAATAGCCTTCAATATTACTTAATTTCACCAGGACTACACAGAGTTTAAGGCACATTAACTTATCACACTGCTGAGTAAAACTGAACAGATTTCCCTTCTTTTCTTATTGTGTACAGTGTACATTACCCATTGAATGATTAAGTGAAATAAATTAAAATTAAGATAAACATATCTCAATAAAAACTTGCTGGATTTATATTAATATCAAGGAAGTGCTTAATAAAACAACAATTTAGAATAGCCAAAAATGATCAATTTCTTTACAATTTAGATTTGCAGTAAAACTGGAACTAAAATATAATAATAATAATATTTTTTTTTCTTTTGAATAATTATTATTATTATTTTCAACTGTTGAAAACTCACGTGTTGATGAAGTCTATAGCCTGAGCTTTAAGTTGCTCAGCACTGTGGAGATCTGCCAGGATGAGAGTATCTGCAGCATTCTCTACAGACAGGTTCATGCAGAGAGCTTCCTCACACATCACCTTTAGCCTTTCAAGAGCATACTGAAAGCCAAATATATTAAAGATGAGACTTCATAATTAATTTAGATAACAACTCTTTATTTAAACCATTTAGGAATTGAAGCTTTTATCTTCAGCTCCTAAAATTAGTTTAATTTAATTTTCAGGTCCTAAAAATTAGTTAAGTTCTTTTCTTAGGGCAGTCAACTTTCCTCACAGGAAGATATAAATAACATTAAAATTTCAGAATAAACTATGAATAAAAATATTAAAAATTAATTAAATAAATATTANATAAATATTATTATAAATGATAATTTTGAGTATTGATTTGAACCTAATTTAATAAGTTATGTATCTATACAACATATAACACACCTAAGCTGAAAGCTATGTCTATTTTTAGTACACTTATTAACATACTGTCTATTTATAGCATAAATTAAGTAAAGAATTATTTTATAATAGTGTATGATATTTATAATAGAATATTATTTGTGAAAGAATATTTTTCATTTAAGTTATCCTTAAAACCAACTTGACTATTAACAGTTTTAATGGATTGTACATAAACAGTTATCTGTTAAATTAATTTATGCTGACATGGCCTTCGAAAGCAAGTAGTCAAACATCAGAGTAATTTAGCTCAACTTTTTTGAACATGGATATGAACCAAATTTCATAAGTTAGGCTTACAAAATATGACAAATAAAAGCTTTTAATTTGAGCTAAAATTAAAAATTGCAGACAAACTGAAGTAAATAATATAAATTTAAAAGGAAAAAAAAATCACATTATTCGTCTAATTCTTGCCAATTTATCATAAACAAATTTAAATAATGAAAGTTTGAAATAATAATTTATCTGATATTGCAGGTTAATGATGTTAGTCACAATGAACAGATTTTCAGACAGGGTGTACAATTATTTTATTTAATAAGCCAATGTTTCAATTTACAATACAAGCCATCATCAATACTAAAATCAAACACCAAAAATAACTATATAATATAATACATTTTAATTGCAGATGTAGAAAATATCCTCATAATCTATTATAATCATAATAATGTAGGTGAAGTTAATGTCAAGATTATAACTACCGCCCCACAGTTATAATCAATCTTCCCACTTTCCCAAAATCTTCAAGGAGATTAGGTACACCTGTTGAGTTCCTTTCTTTTGAACCATTTTTGATCATAACCAGTACTGATAAAACGAACTAACTCCTTTCTTCCCAATCCCTTCTTCCAACACAGAATGCATCAAAATCCTCAAACTTAATGGTTTTCCTTTCCCTTGATACCTAATACATAAATTTTATATTTACTATACTTCTATTTCTCTCTTTTTTTCTACTAATCATCAAGTTTAGAAATTAGGAAGAGCTTTTATCCTAAACTTCATAATCTCCATAATAGGTCCCCACATTAATAATACATTAACATTTATTATTATTCTAAATCCTATTTCAAAATTCCCTAAAAAAGTTTTAAAAAAAATTCTGTTGATTACACCCAGGTTGCAACTTCTGTCATATTTTGCTTGCCTGTTCTTAACCCATGATAACCTATGATCCAACAGACATCTTCATAAACCTCAAACCCCTCCATTTCCACTCTTTTTAAAAAAATACTTAATCAAATATTAATTTATTTAATATCACTTATTATTCTATAAAAATAATAAGAGATAATAAATATAAATTAGTATTTATTTATAATTATAGTCAGATATTTACTACTCTAATAAGTTATTATTTTTGTACTTCTCCGAACTATATTTCAGTACTTCTCATTCTTTCCCTCTAATATATAAAATATCATTTAATTTTAATTTAATTTAATTGTA
>KZ806880.1:427913-445609 GCA_000696205.2 Oncopeltus fasciatus
TTAATATTCATTCTTTATAATTCTATTTTTTTTAAAGAAATTATTTTATAAGATCCTAATTTTACAAAAGAATAATGTCGGTATCTTTCTCCGATGTACAGGCAATCTCGGTGGTCTTGAAAAGAGCACAACGCGTGCGCTTGTATCTTTAACAGGAAGGCTACTATTGGGCAACACAATAATAATAATTTATGAAAAGAGAATATAACCCTGGCTTTGCTCGGGGTCGCCAGATAAGATAGTACGAATCCAATATCGAGTTAAAAATAAATAAACATTTGCAGTCACTGAATACTCATCTCTTATCCTCACAGAGGTCTTAATTCAGCGGTTGAGCATATCAACGAGTTATCATATCTTACTAAGTCTCACTGCATGAGTAGTGAATATGCTCCATGAATCCTTCCCTATCTTTCCCAAATATTAATTAGAGTTATCTACAAGAAATGCACAGAGAGCCAGAATCCTTGTGCATTTCTTGTAGAAATTTTAGCGTGGGATTACATACCACAACTAATTTTGTTATTATTAAAAAAAATAAATAAATAAATAGAGTTGTGTAACAGGATCTATGAAAGGTATAATAATACACCTGCACATAGAGGGTGCACCTGCAGGTACATCCGAAATCATGCTTGCGAATATTGGTAGTACATGCTACTATTGGTAGTACATGATACCCCAGGTCTCATAAATATAAAGAAGATATAACCTTAAAACACGGAGGAAACCTCCTCCCACATAGAAACAAAATCTTTAGGTATGCCTTAATACAAAAGGTGCAGCTAGCTCATACGAAAGAGGTTAAAATGCTTTCAGATGCAAGAGGCAGGCAAGATAGGTTGCAATAATAACCGCTATATTCTGAAAGTCGCCATATACTTGGCCCGGTAATTATTATTTATAGCAATTACGAGCAGAAAGTTGAGAAACTTGTTAAGACTTATTAAAATTATACTTAGTTGGCACAGAACGATTTTGTTGACGACTTAAAAGAGAAACAAAGAGTCTCTGTGAGAAATACAAACAATTTTTAATCTTATGCAACTTAATTTCTTAAACATTATGACGAAAAATATTTGACACTAAATATTTATTCAAAATATTTTGGATGTTACTCTTATTCGGGTAATACTTTTTCGATTGCTTCCATATTCTGATGTCTTTAAGGATTTAAAACCTAGAATAGCCTGATTTAAATTTTATTATGAAATTATGAATTAATCATTTATGAAAATAATAGTATTTATAATGAGTTAATAAACGAATTCCTAAGCGATTACCATCTAATTATCCTAGATAAATTTCGGTGATTCAGGAACTTCGACGAATCACTGCAATTCAATTTAGATTTCCTAGGTATAAGTATATCATTAAAACATTTGTATGTATACATATATTACCCGCCCTCAGCGAAATTCGATAAAGAAAGAGGTCGTAAGAAATAACATTCCTCGGAGATTACAATTGTCCGTGGGAAAGAGACCGACCTTGGAAACTGGTCTTCCTGCCTCGTAAGAACAACACGAAGACGCTATTGATGTGGAGTCAATTATTGATATTGATGACTGCACTCATTCGCTAAGTTTCTACACTTCCTTACGAAGACGTCTTTAATTCAAAGTTTCATACATTTACATAAATCAGAACTCAAACAGCTTGCAGTAAACATAAACTACATTAGCTAAAATTAGGATTAGTGTATTTTCATTTAGGTAACATCAAAATAAAATCAAAATTGAAAATTCGATTGTTTTTATTCAAAATAATTATTTCTTGAATGTCATAAAATATTTGAACTCAATTTCCCGAGATACATGTCAAGAATTAGAAGAATCAGTCACTAGGGATCACTTTCACGATCAGGTATCGACACAATTCTAAGAAAAGAATATGACGATGATCTGATGTATGGAATTCAGGGATTCGGCTGTCCCTCGCCACACCTCGGACACAGAGAAAAGTGCTGGCAAACAATGGCGCTTTACGAATTGGCATCACGTTTTCACTACTTAAGATTCAAGGGTTTCCAGGGGTGTGAAACTATGCGTCGGAGAAGAAGACCATATACATATGGGGATTATGAGAAAGCGAGGAGACGTCCGTAGCCTTCCAAAGACAGCACATATGCATATTTATACATCGGCGAGGGAGTATATCTGAGGAAGCTGAGGATACTTCTCTGCGAAGGACGACGAGATGTCTCTCTCCCACGATCAGAATAATTAAATATATGGTTTGTTATAGCGTTAGTGTAAGGGAGAAAAGGGTTAGAAATGTACACATCAGATGAGCAACGGCAAGGTTAAAGTCCTTGTTCAATATTAACCATTAACAAGATAAATAACCTGACCTTGTTGTGGTTATGATAAAAAGAGTCTTACTCTTTGCTGAATATTTGAAAATCACAAACACTGATGATTCCAAAGAGCTTTACCGGTCCTTTACAAAGTACCTCAGGCTTCTTACAGAACGACACACTCAAGTACTACACGAGCACAACCCACCCAAATCCAAAAAAACATCGTATTTTACATATGAGCTAAGTACATGAGGAGCTCTACAGGCACTTCAAAAAGTATTTTATACACAAACACACACACACATGTATATAATACTTTTAAAGTATATTTATACTTTTCAGACCTGTTCTTGGACTGTAGATATTCCTCATGCCTGATCAGTAAAATAATTCGAACTGTACAGGTAATTTGTCAATGCAGAGAAATTGCCCGAGAAGACAGGTGGGATTCTAGTCAGTTTATGGCCGTCAGAGGGAAATGGTTTTTATAAGGACGCAGTAGATGAAAAGCAGGCATCTCGCATAGCTTCTAACATGAGTGTCTTAGTAGTCCTCATCTGTCTTTAAGAGCTCGAACAGGGAGACAAATCCCACGCAGGCCACACAACTTCTGTGTATGATCCCGATTATTGTGTTAACACTCGAAGGACATATGCCGGGTCAGAGAGAGGTCAGCACTTTAGGAAGACATATCGACATTTGTCAGAGTGTTATTGATGAGCCGATTGACGCTCGGAAGGTAAGCCGATTGAAGACATGACACGGGAGGACTGTGGAAAAACAATGCGGTTGAAGTGGAGGAGAGCTGCAGGTAACGTTAGACAGAACAATTTGAGGACAGTTATGTCGGGTATGTGGATATGTCGGAGGCCTAGCTCCGGCCCCAATCGATGTGCGAGGCTGGCGAGGGGAGCTCCCCACCCACATCTCTGCCGATTAGCCCCCACACCATAAGAGACAATACGTCCACTAAGAGATTCCCATCAACACCTTGGATAAGACAAATGAAAGAAAAGAGAAATGTATCGCAGGTAGGGATAGATCTCCCTAATCTCATGGGTAAAATGAGTGCAGATGTGGAGAAGGAATGGCGGTGAGGAATGAGATCTGCTCACTGCAAGAGTCTGTTAGAACTTGCTTCAGCGAAATGTAAGCACTTCCACTGTCAGCGAACCAATTCACCACAGTCATCAGCAAAATATGAGAGAGAGGAGAACATACACCCCCCCCCCCCCCCCCGCAAGATGTAGATAGCGCTCCCCTTCGCCATGCACTCACCTACTTCTTCTAACTTTCTATAACCCACAGATCGAAAACTAAATAACATACGTTCTGTTCCATATGAATAGATAATAAATATAACTCTATAGGATAGGAATCATTTCATGAGAAAACATTAGTAACAAATTAGAATTTTTATATAAATAAAAAAAAATTAATACATTTTATTTCTTTTCCACACACAAAAAAGTATAAAATAGATGACTACTTTTAATTTTACAATTATTAATAGGAGGGACGTATATTTAGACACCTCAAATAGCCCATATAATAAGTTACAAACACATGTAACAGTTTTTTAAGAAATCAATAATTTAGTTCTCGATATAAACTGTCTGAAAATAAATACATTTTTACCTTGAAGAATACAACGACTTATTATTTCAATATAAAACATTCTAAAAGCAAAATGTACGTACTCAAATGTCTAGCTTTATGATAATAAAAGGAAAAAAAATAATTCTGTAACCTCTGTTAGTGTAATCAAGGGGGGGGGGATATGAATTTTAGTCTTTTAGGGGCTATTATTAAGAGATTAGTATTCCCGTAAACCGGAACTATTTAGAATTTATATAAGAGGCTTTTAATCTATTGCACAGATGTAATTTATAAAGTAAGTCAAAATTGCAATTAATTGCAATTCTAGCCATCTTTATTTAAGAAATCTTCCACAGATCACTGCAAAATACATATACAAGAAATGTTTTTTTTTTTTTTAAATAGAATTTTCAAAAAACTCGGAGGTTGAAAAGAATAACAAAAAATTATTTGTGCACATGTGAGGTAAGATCACTCTTCTTCATCACCGTAGTTCTCAAATATTTATAATATACTCAATTTCGATATCGCTTAGAAACCACATATAAGCTTCTATTTGACAGCTCAAATAAGTCTTAATTAGAATAACCAAATTTAGAGAACAGGTAAATACCCTCTTTAATGATAAAAAAATGATTTTAATGATTTATAGATTTACTGATTTTGCAATTAATGATTTAATGCTATATTTGGTTTAATTCTTCTTAAACTGGAATTGAGACTGACAGAGCTGTAAAATGCTACTTTTAAAATTTCAGTTTCAAAATCATTTTAATGCTCTAAAAACAATGCTTTTAATCTTTCATAACGTTACATTCTGAGTTACGTAACTTTGAAGTGAAATTCTAACCTACGAAAATTGAAATAAATGTGGAATTTGTTTCAGATTAAATTCCCCGCCAAATGATACTATTTCATTGATCATACATTATAATCAGATTATTAGAATCATTATTTGAGTAGTAAATAACATGTCAAATGGCTTTAATAGAAATCATTCAAGTATTTGACGGCTAGTTTTAATATAAATAACTGAAATATTACACTCAACGATTTGAGTTCCACGAGGTGTTTGTTAGACAAACAAACAAACTGTTTTCAACAAAAACGTCTTGCGGATACAACGGCTGATTGTACTCGTCAATGGTACTGGTGGTGCCCTTACACAGTAACACACTCATTCCGCCATGAGAAACACCTTAGCAATACTGAGTTCCCTTGGAATTTATCACACAAATAACATGATAGACTTTAAGTGAACGTTAAGATCAAATTATTTTACTTTGCTAGGTGAATCGTCTTCTTTGTGTATGACTAATAAATAAGTAAATGATTTAATTAAGAAATTTTATAGTGTTCTAGTTTATTATAAACTTGGAAATATGTGTAAGAGATAACAAATAGAAGGAGTCCAATGAAACAGGTTGTACAAAGAAAAATGAGCGAGGTACAAGATAAATCAACGAAAAGTAAGAATAGTCGGTGAAAGAAATGGAGGTTATTAACAGTTAATGGGTTACAGACATTAATAAACACATTATTAAAAATGTCGGATAAGAATCAACAAATGGAGCCTTGTTTACACACAAATAGATGCTATAAATCCTTCATTGAATTATTTTTTCCGTCGATGCATTGATACATTTTGCTGTTGTATTTATGGTGTTAAAAAGACAGGCGTTATTACGGCAATTTTAAGATATTCGAACGACGAGGTATCCAACTTTATTACAACCCATGGCTTAGTTTTTCATTTGGATCCATGGATTCAATTTGAAGTATCGGCCCAATCAGACTAAAATCAGACTAGTTTATAAGTATATGGTGTATGTTGTACATTATTATTATTATTCATTGTAAACTATGAGAGCACATTGCAAGATGCACGCTGTGCAGTATGTAATTTCTAAAATAAATAAATATTTCAAACAATTTAAAAAAAGTTTATAAGTGGCCCAGAAAAAGTTAAAATATGTCAACTTATGAGAGTAGCTCCTATTTGTAATTTCAATTGAGGACATCAAAGTAAAACAACCTTAATGCCCGGAGTAAATTGTTGAATTAAGTGAAAGAGAGCTTACCTGAGTGTAACACCAGTTCTCAGCGACTGGAGTGTTGGCCTCCTGGGGCGGGGGGCTGGGGACTCGAGAGACGGCCATGCTGGAGCCGACCCGCGAACAGTCACTCACCACTGGAAGCCTGCACACAGAGAACAAAACCTTAGTAAGGGAATGAGTCCGTGATAAGGTGTGTAGAGAACGTATGAAGAGCCGTCGGCTCTAGTTCAGGCTGGCCCTCCGCCCACCACGGATAGGAGAGGAATCTCAGCAGTATAACCGAGAGTGCCTTAGCACACAGCTGAAGAAAAGTGAAGTTGCTAAATACAACAATCCTGTATTCCTGTAAACATACTGTCAATTATAAAAGTGGCCAAAGAATTCCAACGTTTAAAACGGGATGTAAGATGGCAGCACCTGGTAGTGACTGACTGTTCTAAGAGATACGATCAAAAACCTTAGACTGTTATAGATTGTCTTCTTCTACATGCTGTATGAAAAATATGAATGTAATTTTGAGCCCAATCAGGACAGTGTTATCATTAACATTTAAAACTGGATGATAATTACATTTTGGTGACTAGAGGGAATTTCTCATAAAAATAATGTAGTACAAGGAAACTTTATCATTACCATTTGACTTCGTGAAGCCAGTACATGAATTGCATTCCTACTCTAACATTCCTAAGCATCCCTTACTTGCGGCAAAAAAATTTTCCATGCTAGTGGAGCTCATTGAGAGTGCAGATGTGAAGTTGACAAGTGGTGCTGGGAGTACGGAAGAGACCTGTAGGGAAGAGAGAGAGAGAGAGAGAGAGCTATGTCCAGACGTAATCAGGCAGGTTTCACCAGGAAGTCAGTCCACCCCTTCCTTGGAGAGCGAGAGAAACTCTCCTTCGCACCTCTCACTAACTAGCTCTTACCACTTGCAGTACCTTTCTCAAAGCTTGCCCAAAACTGAAGGGAATCCGAAACCTTTCAAAGATTGAAGGCGGAACTTTATCAGTTGGGCACATCAAATTGAAGAATTATGGAAGCGGGCCTCTTGGAAGATCACCAGGGAACCTGTTTTATCTTTGTTTCATTGCAGAATAATGTAAGGAAGGAGTTTCCAACAATTCATAAAGGTACAAAATTACACATTTATTTCTGCATTCCACTCTATTAAACTAACACTTACATCTATTCATTGATGAAGGATCTTATAAGCACTGGAGTTCGCGGCCTACTTATAATTCAGGGATATTGACTGTGTTTGTGTTGTTCGGTCCAAACGCAATGAGTGAATTAGTCATTGGCCAGCAGATGACATGCCTAATGTACTTCGAGGCACTGAGGTCTGGGTTTGCCTCAAGTCTAATTGGGTTGAGGTCTAGCTTTGTGATAAGCCTGATTACCTATCGGAACGAAGCGACCATTCTTCCGTTTGTCTGACAGTGGAAAATCTCCATAAATTAATAATCGAATGGATTGGAGTAAATTCTTACCCCTCCCCCCCCCCACCACAACTTTAGCCTGAATCTCTTTTTTTACAAACCAGATCATTAATCTCTATAAATTCTATTTTTATTTAATCTTGAGCTAATAACTCACCCATAGATGCATGGGACATCATGAGACCTCCTCGAAAGACACTCGTTGTTTACACATCTGTTCAATTTTGAATAGTAAAAAAAGCATTAAAAAAAAAAAAAACCCACACATTATGCACTTAATGGATGCACTAAAACCACTTCTTTTAGATGATAAATCAATCATAATACAAGAAGTTACGTCAAAAATTGAATGAGCGAATGATACATTACTCTTGGAATAGCAATATATTTCAAAAGAAAATTTCACTAATAAATGGTTTTCTAACATAACTGTTAATTGATTTAACAAATAATTGTTGCAAGGTGTTCTCGGAGTTCTTTGTCCAAGATAAAAATGTTTCTTGTACGTATTAATTCCTCATACGTTTCTCAAAGCATCAATATTTGTATCTTGTTCGCCTTAGAAGGAAAATTAGAAAACTAACGATTGGGTACAACAGGATTAACAAGAGTTTTATAAAAAAAAACAATAAGCTTAGGCGTCTAAGGGAAAATACAATTAGAAGCAAATTAAGGCCAATATTACTGAGTTAATACATATATATTTATGATTGAAATGCTTAGCTTTGATCATTTATGATAAGTTTAATTAGCACATTAAATTATTAATGATTTTCTTTAAATGTTTCATGTAATGAATTATCATATAATACTCTGTTTAAAGAGAAAACATGTATTAAATTAACATATTAAATAATATTATATAATAAATATCTTAAATATAAAAATTGTAAGCAATAAGAAATTGTAACACCTACGAAATTTTAAAATGTGGATTCCAAAATGCAAAACATGGATTTTTTTTCTAATCGAACCCTTGCCGCAAAAAGCGGCTAGACCGCGATCTAGCCAAGTATAAGAGTAATGGTTTTGCCAGTAAACACACTGTTCATCAAAGGTGATAATCTTCTGGTAAAATCTCAAATCGAAAGAGGTTTTCAATAAATTATTCTCATATTTCTATCTTCTTAGTTAAAGTCTACAGCTGTTTTACACGCAGAGTAAATAGCGTCTAATCTTTCGACACACCACACTCCCAGGCAAGTTCGCGAGTGCTTGGTGCTTGACTCAACAGCTTCCTGCAAAACCTCATCGATATCCGGTCGCTCTTTGCCCTTCTTCCTTTCCTCTGCTAATTTTTTCAGAACTAATCCGCGTAGGGTCCTGTTCAAGGACACCTTCCCCTTTATATCTCCACTGTTAAATTTGCCAAATCAACGACGCACAGTGCGCTTGTCAAGGACAACTCCTTCATATTTAATAATTTCACGAGTTGTTCAGCGGTTTTTTTTAAACATTTAGTAGGAAAACATAGAGACAAGTAACTAAATTGAGGCTTTTTTTTTATTAATTTTTTTTTAATGAAGTCGAATTGGATTTAACAAGTTTTATGAATCCACTAATGGGATTGTTAAGAATTGGTAACTATTAAATACTATTAAAACATTTACGGTCCTTTGAACTTGATAACAAGGAATTTCTTTTCTACTTATACCACGGAGTTGCGGCACTGGCCGTTGTCTCCCTCATGTAAATGCCATTCACGGCCAGCGGATAACCTTGTGAACAATAACTGAATGTAAACCTATTTACAGAATGTAATAACCAAATAAATAGTTATTCGAAAGAGGTATGATATACCTATAGATTGCCAGTAGTAAATATTTACTTCTGAAACCAAAGGCACTTCATGAAGCGATGACCAGACAGAGGATTCAGGGAAAGACTTAATGCCGGGCGATCCTGGAAGACTGAATGGGAATGCCTAGTCCCATCGCTTTAGTCGCTCTGTTCAAGCCGATGACCGGAACTCGCAGAGATCTACTTGGCTGTGTAGGCAAGGAAGAGGCAGCCTCAGGTAACGGTGACTGGCGCGGTTCAGTCACCTCTTGCGGGACCGGCCACCAACCAGCCAACCTGCTCCGTCCTTATTTTGGCCTACAAAGAGTGCGCTACCCCCTAACAACAGCCAGAGTTAACACATGCCTTTTTTTTTTTTTTTCAAATTAAAATAATAATGATCGACAAAGAAATATCTTGACTCAAGAACGAAATAACATTTCTACTATGGGCTCTTTAAACCCCCACTCCACACCTCTCTCCCCAAGAAAAACATACGATGTTTGATGTAATTACTCCGTGAAACGTTGAAAAATTTATTTAATTTCTCATTCAGATAACTTTATATGTTAATTCCCATTATAAAGCAACAATTAATTAACCAAAGAAACCAACATAGATATTTGAACACCATGCACATGTTGGATGTTCAATCTTTGTGCGATAATATAAATAGATATTTCGATTTTTATTATCGCATGTATATTATCAGGAATATAAATAATAAAATAATGTTGTTTTTATTAAGCAACATTGCAATTTTTCTCTTTCAGTTAATAGTCACCCTTATACGCTTGGCGTTCCTTGACAATCTAGATCTAACAGTGTAAAAATTTGGATGAGTTCACAAATTTACAAAATATTTTTGTGAAAAAAGGGAAAAGACAAAAAAAAAAAATTAAAGTAGCCAATATCTAATTATTATTAGAAATATAAATTAATTAATACAAATTATCAGTTATCAAATGAGTCAAACTATGTCTTTAAGGGATAGAGTGAGAGGGAAATAAAGAAGAAAGAATAGCCAATAAGTGTCGGCTTTTCCACAACATAAAGAAACAAAACACAGAATAACTACCCAAATAAAGTAATAAATAAGATGCAAGGGGAAATAGCGTTTTGATAACAATAATAATCACTTCTCTTTATATTTTTGAGGTATATAATATTATACCTTTTGTGTATCACAAGTCGCATTTTGACGTGCTGTTTAGCCATGATAAATCATGGAAATATGACTTTTCACCTACAGTCATAGGTTTGAAGTTTTTTTCCCAAGACCACATATTACACGCAAGTGTTAAAGGCTACCTACTACAAGAACATTTAGAGAAAGTCTAATAAAATTAAATTGGAGGAGAGTTAGCCACAGACGGAGAACAAGTTTCTGAGCCCTTCCGTACCCCCACACAGGCGTCTCATTCCCCTCGGGGCTATTCTGTCCTGAAACGCAAACAAACCGTCTAAATTTCATTGACAATCGATCCACCATTTAGTCACAGTTTTCTTCAAAGGCGGCAACACGAAAGGAATTATGACTGGATTGGGCTTAAGGGCTTAATTGCAAGTTTTTTCACATTTAATATTCTCCAAAACCACGTTCGGTTTCGCTAATATAAAGAAACCACTTCCCATAAATTCTTATATTTGTATTTTGGGATTAGTAGAAGGAGTAGAACCCCTCCTCGTCGCAAAGTATCCTAAGATGCTAAATACCGACTAAAACATTTTGAACATTTCATATGTTATATGATTTTTTTTAAATTTCAAGGATAAAATATTACGAATGCAATTGTGATAAATAAAAAATAAATAAAAAAAATTAAAAAAAAAAAAAGAAGAAAAGGATTTCAGGTGGCAAGTTCCAGCCTCAATTCTCATTTATCAGGTTTAACTCATAAATTACTACCATTATAAGATGTTTTTTGTTGGGGTTCGGTCAAGATAGATGCAAAAAAGATACAAATTTTTTAAAATGTGTATTTTTTAAATTATCTGCCTAGGCATGAAGAAACTTATAGGCAGATAACTTAGAAACACATAATTTTTTTAATTTGTATTTTTTTTTTGCATCTATCTTGACCGAATCCCCAAAAAAACATCTAATAATAATTTTTAACGTAAAAAAAACAAAAAAAAACTCTCCAATTAATTAATATTAAGCTTAAATGATGTATATTACTTGAAAAAAAGGCCATACGAACTACTGATCCAATATTTTCGCTGAGCAAACTTTGGCCATTACAGTTAATAATGTTAATTAATATAAAGTTGGTAGGATCGAAAAATGTAAAAAAAAAATAAATAAATAAATAAAAATAGTTTCATAAATTCTTAGATGATTTTAGTTGGGGTTCGGTCAAGGTAGATCCAAAAAACACAAATTTAAAAAAATTATTTTTTAATAAAGGATTATCTGTCAACGTTTCGGCTTACATTGCAACCCATCTTCAGGGCTATCATGAATAGTTTCATAAAGGTTATCTCAACACATTCCTAAGAAATGCAGGCACATGCGCATTCCTTCAGCGTCCCGTACCGTGCCCCACACACGCTGTGAGCGAGAGGACGGGACGATATTCCCCAGGAGATCTGGCTGAATCCGAGAGGGGGGGCACTGACCTCGCTGGAAATAGTGCTCTCAACCCGAGAGTGCTCCACCTACCTCGTCACTAATTTCCTCGGGGGCCTCTCCACTTTAGCACGGGAAACTGCCTCGAACCCAATTCCCACCCAGGTCAATACACAAAATACCTTTCGGCTACGCTAATTCCCAACAAATAAACTGGCTATGGATATATTGGACATTGACAATATTAAATTAAAATATAAGAAATAACAATTAATGAGAGGGAATATAATAAAAAAATCTATCTGTCCCAGCCAGGAATCGGTTTAGGCTTATCGTGGGTTAGGCTCTCGCTAGTGTAGAGGGAATTTAATGAGATATCTAGCTCGTCCTGGTGGTGTAATGGCTAAGCACGCTGGTCCGGATAGCAGGAGATCCAGGTTCGATTCCTGGCTGGGACAGATAAGATTTTTTTATTCTATACCCTCTCATTAATTGTTTAAAATTTACGTGGGATAATAAACTACAGCCAAATAAATATTTTATAAGAAATAACATATTCCTATGAAAACAATATTATAAATATTCTAAATATTCTATCTTCCAATATTATAAAGTCAGCACCAATATATGTTTTTACATTCATTTTTTAATTGAGAGAAAAAATAAATTGTCTGGAAACAGCATGGATGAATATTTTATCCATTCTGTGGTCTCAAAATGACGTGATATGAATAATACTTAAAAAACTAATAGCTCTTGTCTTCTATTTGAGTTTTTTCTCTTGTCGGGCGTACATGAACTACATAATATAACACATAATATAAGGCAACAGGAAGAAGCACACTTAGAAGAAACTTAATATCAATGGAAAAGTTGATAAGAAAAACTCAAGAAGAGTTAAGAGCCCAATGGGAAATGTACAAAGTAGGAAGGTCCCTCGCCATTACCTACATATGCTGCAGATAGATAGTACAATCTAAGAGTAAGGAAAAAAAAAATAATACAGATTTATTTCGAAGTGTAGAAGAAATGGTTACCAACAGAGTGTGGAATAAATATATTAAAAATGAATTGGGTATTATTTAATTTATTGATGGCAGTGCAGTGAATCGGCCTACGGTGTACCATGACAAGTAATGTACAGAATTTTGTCCCATCTAAGAGGCATTTGCATAGAATTTTCCCTGTTCGCCCAGTAGATTGAACAATACATTACTACACCCCCGATGATGGCTTACACCGTAAGCTGAAACGTTGTCATCAATAATAAAAATTAAACCCAATTAATTTTATTTACGCACATTTACTTTACATCTTAGCCGTTTTACACTCAATGTCTATTGCCAACAAATGTCAACCATAAATTTCGAACTTCTTCCGATGTGATGGGAAAAATATTGTTAAAGAAGATGTCAGGATTTGGAGGGGGCCGATCAGCTAAAATACTCAGAATATATGAAAGAATTATTGTGGACCTAAATTTAAATTGTATATATATAAATATATATTTTTTCAATTCCATATTATGGAGTTAACAGGCACGACCAGACTAGTTGAAGGGGTTGGCCAATGTTTGGTGAGAAGGACAAAGGGAATGGGAGGGGAGGATGGCAGACATCCCGCTGGAAGGTCGGAGTCCTGGAGCTCGAGAGGACGTTGCCTCCAAGATCCGGAGAGCCGTGGGGAGCAACGACCGCACTCCGGTCAGAAGGACCATGAGAAGACTCCAGGACCTTTCTTCTCCAGTCCATGCTCCAGCTTCTCCTCCACTTGAGCAACCATGATAACAAAGAAAGGAAAAAAAAAAAACATTCCAAAAAAATTGGTCTTCAGCAGGTATTCTAATAACTTGGTAAAAAGTAACGCATCTAATAAATAAAGCACACAGATTGACAGGATTTAGAGTCTAAACTACTTGGGTAGTTTTTTTTTCTTCAATTAAATCAATCTTCAAAAAATTTTTAAATGAAACCCAAATTTAACAAGTAAGTTTATTATTTTTTAAATGTTCACATACTGTTATGTTTTCAATAAACAAAACGTTTTTAAGTAAAATATTTAAAAAATAAAGTCAATATTTTAAATTATTTGGGCCTAATTCCACAAATACTAACATTAATTTTGTAAAATTCTAAATGGTCATTTACAACAAAGTAGATAAGACGCTCCACAAAGAATACCACTGATACTGAAGTATAGTGCGTTGTTAGTTGATAAGGTGTCAGAGGAGGGCTGAAGAGGAATCCGACGAAGGCCGTCGGCTCCAGGAGAGTCAATGACCGTGAGGTGAACGGCTCCTGAGAGTGAAAGGTGCCAGAGCTCGAGAGGACCTGGGCCCTTCCAGCAGGCCACCATTTAGTCATGAAGCAAGCATAGGTAAGCGCAAAGGTGACTTTCGACTGGAGTAAGGAATCCATTAAAGCACCAGGACTCTTATAAGGAGAGTCACTCGCGAAGGGACACGGCTGGTGAAGCTTAGTTTCTAGAGAGAGCGAAAGGATCAAGTTCACGCAGTTAATTGGAAAGTAAATAGGGGTCCAGGCAGTGAAGAAGCCATTGACCGAAGAATGAAATTATCCATTTATGTTCTAGAGTAGCAGCCCTACAGAATAACAATACTGAATGCCAAGGAAATACAACAACTAGCATATTCACAGTATCCTTGATTGAGTTATTGCTTTAGAGAACGGATTGTTTACAAAATGAATAATAACAGACCTAGGACATTTTCTTAGATAGCCCCACTGCTCTTCATTTTAAGATCACATTAATTCTTTGAGAAAAATCGAGTTAACTTCCTTGTGATATTGGCTGACATGGACAATAAGAAAGGAAAATGGCAAGAATCCTGCTCTATCCACAGTAGAAAAATGGCATAGCAAACTATTCAGTAATTCATTCGCAAACTCCGAAGAAATAAAATTACACTAAAAATATAAACATATATCTAAGATAAATAATCTAAAAGGTTATTTCCACCACCAATGAATCTAAAAGTATCATACTATTATTGAAATATGGTTTGCAGAAACCAATGAAGACGGATAATAGAAGGTATGATAGTTATATATCTAAGACATTTATAAATAAACCTAATACAATAGCGGTTATCCGGTAAGTTAGACACCATATTGAGGCTTAAGTAAAGAGATACCAGCTGATGATAAGTGTATGCATAACAAGGCGCATTATCAAATTCGATACTCGATTAATATAAAATCAGATGATATGGGATAAACAAATCCTTAACCCATTGAATTAAAGTACTTGAGAAACAAAATTTTATTTTCATCTTTCCTAAAAAAACGTTCCAGCCAAAGGTGCATAGAAGCATCAAATGATGTTGAGAAACAAAGTCATAAGGATCGGTGTACCTCAAGGATATACACATCTTCATAGAGTAAGGAAGAAAGAGGGTAGTTCCCAGCCACAAGGGAATGGTAGAGGAAAGCTCAGCAGGAAATACAGAAATGAAGAAGACCCTAGGGGCTTGCAGGCATTTCGAGGGCTGAGGGGGAAGAGAGCCTGCAGGAGAGCCCCACGTGGAGGGCGTTCACCCCGCCTCCGCCGCCCCCACCCAGCCCCCACAGTACTCGCTACGACCAATTTCATGACGTCACTGACTCCAGCCACATTTTGGCAAGGATATTCTGTTAAACCTCAGAATGCTCTCATCATCAACTATCAATCTCTTTCTATAATGAGCTCACCCAGTGAGGAGTTTTTCAAGATATAATTTTTTTTTTTTTTTTAACTTTTATTTATTTATTACATTCTGTTACAAATATAAAATTAATACATAAAATCTAACATTGACATTTTCAAAGTATAAAGGGAGATAACCATTAAAAAATAATCAATATATAAGAAACAGAACATAATTATTTGCATATTCAACGAACTAATTTTCCCATATAATGGCTTTTGGAGAGAAAACAAAATTAATAAATAAAACCAGATATAGAAAATATTTTCAGATTGGGAGATGCATCACAATTCCAACTAGTTTCGAAGCAGATACATATTTCAGTGAGTAAATAAAAAGTTATTTTCGATTATTAATAGAGAAAAGAAGTTTAAAAAAACCAAATTGAATAAGGACACTATATTTAATCATTAGCTGATAACCAAAGTATATTAACTGTGTCGTTCACAAAGCTATTGATGATCAAATTTTACACAAATAAAAACATAATAAAACTTTAAAAAGAAAAATTCAGAAAAATGGGAACAAAATACGTACAGCTCTAAATGAAAAACACATTATCCTAAGAAAAAACAATACATTTAAGAAACAATGGTTAATATAGTAATCTATTTGTCTGAGATCTAGTTATATTTCCTTACCATTGTTTTTATGTGCTGAAAAACAGCAGCTTCAATGCACCATGCTCATTAAAATAATTAAAGATAAGACCGTGTACTTTAATTGTCTAGCTAGTTATGTAAAATATTCATATACATATATTGAACGCCTTATAATATGCAGCTGTGTTAAACATTCTGAAGCTTTCCCTCTTAATAAAAGGCATTGTTATCAAGACTAAGCTGATTCAACTGAAGTTGAAGGCAATCCAGACTTCAAGAAATGCATATAAATGAGGCTCTGAAGGGAAATAATACTGTAGACGGTTGGGAAAGGACAATGGCGACTTCTCTCAAACACGAACGGCCGACGAGGTAGGACATCTTACTGAGGAATGGCTGCTCCAAGGTTGAGGCCAGGACACTAAGGCTACCTCCCGCCCTTGTAAACTAAGAGCGGCTGGCGAGATCGGACAGGACATCTGACTTATCGAGGAATACAGCATTACCTGCAGTACCCTGTGTTCGGGCAGAGAGACAGTGCAGGAAGGCTACACAAAGAGTGGAAGAGAAACCCGAGTACTCTGTGCTGGCCTCCGAAGCACAACCTCCACGCTCTGAGTAGGGCTGCTCCAAGGTTGAGGCCAGGACACTAAGGCTACCTCCCGCCCTTCTAGACTAAGAGCGGCTGACGAGGCCGGACAGGACATCTGACTTACCGAGGAATACAGCATTACCTGCAGTAGCCTGTGTTCGGGCAAAGAGACAGTGCAGGAAGGCTACACAAAGTGAAGAAGAGAAACCCGAGTACTCTGTGCTGGCCTCCGAAGCACAACCTCCACGCTCTGAGTAGGGCTGCTCCAAGGTTGAGGCCAGGACACTAAGGCTACCTCCCGCCCTTGTAGACTAAGAGCGGCTGACGAGACCGGACATCTGACTTACCTAGGAAACCAGCATTACTTGCAGCAGTCTGTGTTCGGGCAGAGAGACAGTGCAGGAAGGCTACACAAAGTGTAGAAGAGAAACTCGAGTACTCTCTGCTGGCCTCCGAAGCACAACCTCCACGCTCTGAGTAGGGCTGCTCCAAGGTTGAGGCCAGGGCACTAAGGCTACCTCCCGCCTTTGTAGACTAAGAGCGGCTGACGAGGCCAGGACATCTGACTTACCGAGGAATACAGTATTACCTGCAGTAGCCTTCGTACAGGCAGTTATAAACCAGTTTTATTATTTAAACATAGTCAGGGATTAATTAATTTACTTAAAAAAGTTTTATTTACTTTTATCGTTATTTATTTTACTTATAATATTTATTATTTATTTTATTTTTAAAAAAAATATTGAGGTCAAGGTAAGCAGAAAAAGTTACACATTATGAAATCGTTAAACCGTTAAATTAGAAAATGTTTTACAATAATGAGGAATTATTTCACACAACAAACACACACACACACACACACAATTAAGTGGTTAATTATTAATAATCATTAAATAGTTGGATTAATAACAAACCATTTTTTTTAATATCTCGAAATATCTAAGCCTCCATTTCCACGAATTCTATTGTGAAATCAAAATATATGTTATCACACTCAAATTTACTGTGGTAATTTTTAAAAATTTTATTTATATTTTTTATATAAAACTTA
>KZ806880.1:445881-480537 GCA_000696205.2 Oncopeltus fasciatus
TTTATATAAAACTTATTAATACGTATTTATATTTATATACTTTTTACAGTTAAAAAGTTAAATTTTTCAAGTTAATTACTTATAAATTAATGTAACGTACATAGTCTGCCTTTATTCTCATACATAATAATCTCTCTAAGAGAGAGATAAACATATTTATACAACATAGCAAGTGTCATATGCTATGTTTAAAAAAATAGGCTTTTGTAATTTTTTAACCAAACACTTAGTAGAATAATTAAAATAAAAACTAGTGAGTGTAGGAGCGATAGGGGGGAGAGGTCATGGGATCCGTTCGGTCTCACAATCCAGGTGCTGCGGGTTCAAATCCCGCCCAGGGCAATCTTTTATCGATAAATAATATCTTATCCTGAGCCATGGATGTTTAGAATGGGATGGAAACTTGTAGACAGCCCCTTCCCTCCAAGACCCTAAGTGGTTGAAATGGAGGCTAAATCTTAGGAAAAAAAAAAGTGTGAGGAGTTTATGGAGTTAATCGCATTATTAGTGACCATTTGAGTTGTCGCTGCACCAAGTAGAATGGCTGACGTCCATTAGAGAGCAAATGCAATGTGCATTATGCAACCAGTAGACCCGACCGACGTAAGTCACAGAGCCTAATGAGGCAAAGAAGCAGACCTTCGGATCGGTAAATATTTAGTGTCTCAAACTCCGTTGTTATTGAGCGGAGACAGTACGTGAAGAGTTTAGACAATAACTAGAGATTTTCCATGAGATATTTGTAGACAAACATGGGGATACGTGCGGCACTCTTCAATATTTACATTGCAATGGCCGTGGGACGTGTTACAATATCAAAGCGTTCTAGGAAGCTAAAGAGGTTGAGAGTTGTTCACAATTGTCCACGAGTGTGCAGTAGCCATTCTCAGATAGGGATGCCTACATCTCAGTCCAATCACAAAGTATTGCTATCACAAATAGGATAGACTGGAGAAAAGGGTGAACCGTCACCAACAAAATTTTCTGGAGAATATAGTGCATAGGTTATCCACTAAAATACTCTGACAAATTCACTAAGAATAAATCACCAATAGGAGTTATGGCCTCTCCTCTAATGGTGTCTCTAACACCCAAGCCACTAATATCAATTGATATGTATACTAGCAAATTTTGAGTACGTGAAATGACAATGTTTTTCCTGCCTTTGCTTCATTCCAATTGTAAATCATATAAATCATCACGTAACTGTAAAAATCTCGACATTGTTTACTGACGATAGACAACAGCTGATATGACTTTAAAGGTCATCGGCGCAACCAAGTTTAAATTTTCAACAATTTTAATATTTTTCAGTATCACTTTTATCATGGGAAAATAAAACGTTTTGATCTAAAATATATTATTTATTTTTTAAATAATTATTTAATCAATAATAATTTAACTATATACAATAGAAGTCTGGGACCGTTAGATTTTTTATTCTGTTCCCTTGCACTAAAAATTAGTATATACAATAGATTACACACAGTTTTTCATTCATTTTTCTTTGTTTGATTATCATATATCCACATGTTTCTATATTATTTAGTATGTTTCTATTTCATATTTAGCCCTGATGAAGGCCCAAAATTCAGGTTGAAACGTTGGCTAAAATAAAAACTATTTTGGTTTCAAATTAGTTTTTAATTGTTCTACTACCATTACTGGATTACCGACAATCCTCACTTCATAGAACTTGACGGTCAACAATTCATTCCATATTAATAATTTATTACAATTAATGAGAGGGAATAGAATATAAAAAAAACTATCTGTCCCAGCCAGGAATCGAACCTGGATCTCCTGCTATCCGGGCCGGTGTACTTGCCAGTTATACTACCAGGACGCGCTAGTTATCTCATTCAATTCCCTCTACTCTAGCAAGAGCCTAACCCACGAGAAAGGCGAGAACTTCGTCTTGTACTCGAGGGAGCTGACATTGTCATACATTTTGTCGACTCTCGTCATTTACTTTATTTAATTTTTTCTTTATAAATATTTAATTTGGTTGTGGTATTTTATCCCACGTAAATTTCAAACAATTAATGAGATAAAATAACACAACCAAATTAAATATTTATTAATAATTTAATTTTTTTTTTTTTTTTTTACGTCGATCTTTTCCCTCGTCCGCATTTCCCCTTCATCACTTATCCCCCAGCTGTTATGACGTAGACATCGCTTCCCTTCAGGCTTTGATGATACCGCTGTAAGCCGGCGACTCAGACGTTTCAGCGGGAAAAGTCAGGGCGGGGAGTCGCCGAAGAACGAGCGTGTTGACAGAGACGTTTCGACAGAACGAGAAGTGGGGCGCGGTATCTAAACATTTTGCACATGCCCTCTGTTTGTTTCTCGAAACACAATTGGAACGATGTGGTAACCTTTCCCAATCCTCTGCGCATCACCACAAGTTAAACAGAAATTTCACCAGATTTCCAACAGATAGCATATCTCAGTTCTTTAGAATGTAGCTTTGTTTTGACAGATAACCGTGTAATCAGTAGATGGATTTTATGCAAACAGTCGTCCACCTTGAGATATATAATCCATGTGTGTTTAGTGCGATTCCTAGTCATGGGATACTATAAATGTGGTCAGGCTAATATGTCTTGGTTCACAACGAGCGTTTCCAATTTTAAAATGATCTCAAGAAAACTGCTTACTTGATATTGAGAAGACATCACAAAGCAGAACATTCTTTAATGTAAGCTCTCTTGTAGAAGAACGAATTTTTTATGATAACTATTGAATACATTTCATGCCAAAACACTTATAAAAGAATAAAACTGAACACAAAGTTTAATAACTAACGACCTCATGTATAAAACTTGTAATAAAATTCGAATAATAATCAATTATAAAAGTCATTATTTCAGTCCCACACTTAAGAAGTTCCCCGTAAAATAATTCTTAGTTACGACGATGCACTGAAATAGAATTATTCAGTTCAAGGCACTTCAAATATAATATAGACGTAAGGACTTCTTTATACAAAGTAAGATTTGTTCTGAAATGTGAAATGTAGCAAAATAAATATAAAACAACAAGTTAACAGCGAAATGGCTTTCTGACAAGTGAAAACACTCATAGATACAAGATTTTATTGATGAATTTAAGGATTCTTTTAGTGAAAACATTTCTAGTTTATATACTGCAGCTAAAGTTAAAGCCTAATGGATTCGCCAAAGAAGAATAATTACTCAAATGGTAATAAACTAATAAATGACGGCCATTATTCAACAATCTTAACGTTAAAAAGGATAGTAACTAAAAGGTAATTATTGAGTAAGGCGTGTTAGGGCGCGAGGGGCGTACAGTAAGACAATGAATGAACAACCCCTCAGCAAGATAAGACTTCTTGGCACCTGGCTAGAATAAAGCTATCCAATTTCGAGCAATCGAACTTTGCAACTGAATATTACAAATGCTGGCAGGGAAAAAGTGACGCAGCTTTCGAGGGATTCCTCAAAGCACACAACGATGTCCGGACAGTTATATTTGTTGTAAGAAATAGGTAGACAATACTCAAGTAAATTGCAATAAAAGTTGTCGAGAAGGTGTTATCTCGCTGTTATCTGAGAATTGGGAACAGTCTGTAGGTATCTGTGAGTGAGGAATTGCAGATGGAGGCCGGGGTCCCAGGCTAAGGCGGGCACTGGGTCAGACGTCCAAGGTGAGCCCGCCCGCTTCCTGGCCCCCACCAAGCCAATCTTCACAAATTACCAAAAATGCCAGCAGTAGTAGAACTTATCATGCCTTATACTGACACCGATTCCCTTTGAGCGGTTCTTCTTTTAAAATATAGGGCTGAGAAAGCAGTTGGCTCCACCTAAATTCTCTGGTAAACCCACAACCGGACCTTCCCCTCTGATACCTAATAAGTTGCAAAGCTGTTCCAAAGGAGTATGTAATGAGACTATTTACTCTGTCAATGGTATGCCCGACGCTCAATTCACAAATACTGCTGAAACTGAATTTGCATTCATACACTTCTGTAATTCCTTTAAGAGGGCTATTTTAAAACGAGTTAATAATTTATATATATATATATATATAATGAAACATCCGTGGATGCGACATGTAGCAATCAATAACAGGTGGGATAGAGAGTGCAGTGCACGCACAAAAAGAATAAATCCCAAGGAGGAAAATTTTCCCGAGATCTCTCGCCCTTCGTCGGTGAGAAGTGATGGGTATTGTATACAAAACCCACAGTCTAGTATCTCTTCACTTCTCACCGACGAAGGGCGAGAGATCCCCGAAAATTTTTCTCCTTGTAATATTTTCTTTTTGTGTGTGCACTGCGCTCTCTATCTAACCTGTTCTTGATTTTATGAGTGTGTGTGTGAATGTATAAATTCATTAGCATATTTATTTTCATTTTAATAGTGATAATTGGACAATAATTTAGTAATGCACGTGCCTCGTTGGACAAAGGACAGGCTGGGCACCGACATTTCGCACTTTCTGGCAAAAACAAGCCTTACAAATCATGTTACGCCATACAAAAAAAAAAAAAAAAAAAAAAAAAAAAAAAAAAAGCTATTCATAACTGACAATGTATACTAACAGGATTAGCAATTGAATGAACATTTTCCAAACATTGAGGGTATACTTCCAAATAGTATTCAAATACTAATCTAAATTAAGATCAGATTAGCGTAGCACATTCATTAATTAATCAAGTATGGCTATATGTGCATCACCCTAAATCTCGGGTTCTAAGTGCGCTGTAACAGAGAGATATATTTTGCTGGACTTTCACCCAATATGAAAATCATAGACTTAAAAAGAGTCAACCCCGATAATATATATATATTTTTTTTTTAGAGGATCAAGAGAAAAGAGAATGCATGTGACTAAAAAGAGTCAACCCCGAGAATATATATATATATTTTTTTTAGAGGATCAAGAGAAAAGAGAATGCATGTGACTAAAAAGAGTCAACCCCGAGAATATATATATATATTTTTTTTAGAGGATCAAGAGAAAAGAGAATGCCTGTATGTGTGTGTGAATACATATATTAGAAGATGAAATGCGTATTATCCTCTGTTCTCTATGAACTGCTCAGTCGGTACACACTGAAGCTTGTAGGGAATGTCTATTTGCGCCCAGGTCTTTCCAGGTGTTTGTCAGTAATAGAGAGCTCCAGCTCCAGCAGAAGGCTAATCTGGGAGATTTATATAGAAGCGTTTTAACCTGCCACCGCGTTTCTCTATCGCCTTCCACACTGGGATGCACATTTTTCGGGGGCTAAACTACCTCAAATCGTCTTTGCCGTTCGGTCAAAATATTTTTCACAGACTCACACACAAAAACTTTCTGGGGATTTATTTAAAATTTATGAAAATGAAATCGGACTTTTAAACCGATTACGTATTTAACTTTGATGAAAGAGGTAATAACGAAAATAAAAATGGCCCTCCAAAATACATTAAATTTCGTTTTTAGAAAAATATTTCATAACGAAGTTATTATTCGCGAAAAATAATAGATAAATATTGACGTGTGAGAATGGTCGGGGTTTCGGCCAGGAAGAATGGTTCAGTTGTTTCTGCAGTTTACAATGTGAACAGACACCGCCCTGGGGAGATTTTTCCACCCAACACCATTGCCCTGATGATGGCTTACTAGCTAAGCCGAAACGTTGGCATAAATAAAAATATTACTCCAAATTGTGGTGTATATTTTTTTCTTCCTGGCCGAAACCCCGACCATTCTCACACGATATTCGAGACGGCCAACTAATCATCAACCATGATAAATATTGACTTTGAGTTATTTCAATATTATAGATCTACAGAGAGTAGAGGAGGTAAGACTAATGGGGCGGTACAACTTTAATTCTGATTTTTCGCACCGAAAATCAGCAAAAAGCATTTAAATGCCAAATTTTAAGACTTTATAATGAGTAAAACCGGAAAATAGCAGTGCGGTGTATACCTGTATCTTACGGTTTATTTAAAAAATCCCATGTGCGTTATAGCGGCCAATGCGTTATAGGATTCAAACTTATAAAAATGAAACAACACAAACAAATTATTAAAATTGTTAACAGATGATTTGAGTTGGGTTTCGGTCAAGGTAGATCCAAAAAAAAAAAAAAAAAAAAAAATACTAATTTAAAAATACACTTTTTTTAATTTGTATTTTTTTTGGATCAACCTTGATCGAACCCCAACTAAAATCATCTGATAATAACATCTACGGTCTAAAAAACTCTACTTTATTAAAATTGTTGTTTATTGTGATCAGATGCCGCTAACTAACCTCAAATAAATAGAAGTCACTAATAGACATGTATTTCATTCAAGTGTGAAATGACACGTGCACGTAGCGTTGAAATAATAATTGTAGTGTTTTTCCTCTAAATCATTAAAATCACATAAATAGGTGTGGGGGGTTTACTGACATCCAATACTGGATTGAAAGATTATCGAAAACTTCAACACTAAAATGATGATGGGGGAGGAAGATGGTGAAGGATTGCTATCCTACCATCCTACTCCTCCTTAGTAATCCTTCTCCATCCTCCTCCTCTAAAAAAAATCAAAAGTAGTGAACCAGCAAATTTGTTTAAATGAGATTAAAGGTTTTACTTAATGTGATTAGGGACGATTTATCGGTCTTACGGGAGTAATTAATTGTATTTAAACAGAATAAAAAATTAAAATAATTAGTAAAAATTAAAATTCGCTAATTAAAAAAATCTCTATATCAAGAGTAGAAAATCCAATCAATAATTGCAAAACATTTTTTAGAACAAAAACGACCCACTAATACACAAAACAATTTGGAATTTATAGCATTGCTTCATTACATCTTGCTCTCTCTCTCTCTCTCTCTCTCTCTCTCTCTCTCTCTCTCTCTCTCTGTGTGTCTATAATTCAGAATTTAATTAGATTAATGTTTAGCAGTTGTAGTTCGCGGGACTCAACGAATCCCAATCTATGACATTATTTAAAAATCCCATGCTAATGAGAATCCCAGGGTTTTTTGAATGCACGGTAGACATATTAGACGGTCGGAACTGATAAGAATTTATATGGAATGGCCGAAAGCCGAAACTCGAAAATCGCCAGCATCCCACAAGGCAGAGTATTCGCCCTCGGACAGAAAACATATGCGATAAAGGAGTAATCCTCAAAATCTGATAACGCAACGCTGGAAAAGGTACATCAAACCAAGGTTCTGTGAGATTACTTAAAGACTAAAGTACAGATTTCATTAAAATATGAGCCATTCCATCACCTCTACAAGATGCAATGAGAAAAAGAAAAATAGTTGTTATTCATAACTAAGTTCATCTATTCAATGTAAAACTTAATACAAAATATTCAATACACATATTTCCCTCAACCAAATATTAAGTAGAACCATAAAAGATTTATTCATAAAATAAAATATGCATCTTAATTCTGTAGGTTATTAATTGAAATACATATTCTACAAAATGGAGTGGTTTATGTTACAAGTGGGAATTGAATGTATAAGAAAGAGCTGCATTAATAGAGGAAGGCAAATTGGTGAGATTGCTGGGGTACTACCTTAGTTTGTGGTATCTTAGGAGATTAGGCTCCTTCCTAGAACAGAAAGAAGAAGACGTGAGTGACAGCGAAGGGCAGGAATTGAGAGAGAGGTAAGAACTAAAGGAAGAAGAGTAAGAGGATACTAATGTGTCGGTAGAGTTGACCAAGAATCAGTAGGTCCTTGGCGACCTAACAACAAGGTACCACTGCGTGTCCATTCTGAATGAGAAACATGCGTGTGTGTGTGTGAGTTATAAAATGGGTGCTTTATAATGAAGGATAATTAGGATAGCTGACCGAAAAGGAAGCTATGAAAGAAAGGAAGTTATACAGTGGTAGCAAGGAGGATGATCTAGAAAAGACATCTAAGTACGAGTCGGGGACAGTTAGGACCAAAGTTAACACTTAAAACGAGGTTTAGTGAGACAGATAAGAATGCCGAGGCACGGGGAAGTGGTGGAGGGATAAGAATATGAATAAATAGGAAGAACAGCTAGGCCTAGACGTATAAAAAGTAAGAGGATCTGAGAAGGGCATTATGTCCAATTTAATTATATAATAGCGAATCAAAATAATGTAAGACCTAAAGAGTATGAAAGAATGGGATGTTTAAGAGGTACCCTGTGATATTTCCCAAGTAAGCGAGGAAAGAAAAGAGAAAGTCAGGTCCCTAGTTCACTAGGAAGGTCACGATAGGGGAAGTAAATATAAAAAGGGACTAAGCACAAGTTGGCGAGTTGGGACTCTTTTAAACGAGGTGTGTTTCTCGTTCAAAAGATAGGCAAGACGAGGAAACCTATGAAAACATAACAAATCCTAGGTTAACCAAGAAGACTCTAGACCCAAAATGTATGCGAAGTGGAGCTAGACACAAGAGCCGAATCAGCCAGAGTAAGGCCCAGGAAGTTACTACCCGAAAGGCAGACAAAGTGGGAGGTAGATAGGGCGAGGTAAGCTAAGAAGGACACAAGAGCCGAGGTGAGAGAGGAAGGACGGAGAGTCCCGAGGCTGCCCTGGAGTAGGAGGGCAAGAGAGGGAAGACCCTTGGTTGCGCAAGCGGACACGTGTAGCCGAGCCACGTGGGGCCTTGACATCGCTCTCCTCCCTTTGTCTGCCCTTCTTGCGACATAGATGTTCTCCAACAGCACCTTCTCCATCTTTCCAAACCCTACCTCCCTCCTCACCTTCATGGGGAATCACACAGAGTTCCTTCATCAACGAACTGAATCCGAAGAGAAAACCAGCACTGAATAGAACAGAAAGTACCCATTAATCTTCTATATCGGCTGAAATTCAACTCTATACACTACACAGCCTCCCAATGGATGTATATGAATATGTGGTGGAAATAGAAAATAATCGATCGGTAAAATAATAGAAATGGAGATTTCGGGGGTGGGGGGTGGGGGGGATTTTATTCTATCATATTCTTAGATAACGAAGTTTTGTAAGATTGTCACATAAGCACGTGAAAGAAGTAAATAATGACAACATGAGTCAATGAGACTGTCATGATTTTCACATATTAAATTACTATTTCTCACAAAATCACATATAGATGTTTTACAGGCTATTGATTGTGCTCACAACCTCACAACTTTTGGATCTAAAATAAAATAAATCATCTAAATAAAACGATAAATCTAAAATAAAATGATGTTGGAAAACGAATAGGGAAAATGAGCTTGAAAAGTCTTCTCAGCCGTTAAAACTAGAGGTTTTCCTATGGCTAAAAACAAGAAAACGGTTGAAATAATAAATTGCAAACCAAAATATCCCAGAAAATTCAATAGAAATTTATTCATAGTAAAGTATTAAATTATTTGTACTAAGTAGAATATACCCAAATGAATAAAAACGAAAAATTTGATTAAATCAAGGGAAAGAAAAATCGAATTCTTTTATGCTCATTGATTGATAGGTTGCTCTCTGCCTTGCCATGTTTTTGTAACGAGAATGAGATTTTTAAAAGAAATCCTCGACCTGACTGTGAGCTAAAGGCATTTAATAGTAATGATTTCTCTTTCCTGAAAGGGAAAGAAAAATCTAAGACCGGTCAAAAATAAATATGCATATTATATTATTCTTTCAATTAAAAAAAAAAAAAAATCATTAGGCTTACTGAGATCTACACAGAAAGAGGGAATTCGCGATTCTCTTCTATAAGCTTACTTCGGGATGGGTCACGTAGTAATCATACCAAGATAAAAAGCATCCTACAGTTTGCCCAAGCAGGTTTGACATCATATAGGAACAGCATGTGACCTAGGCGAAACTAGAAATAGCTACACATTCACAGCCTTTCAGAATTCAAACTTGTTGACCGAGGTGAAAACGGTAACCATTACAATGAGAGCTGTACACCAAAAAAACACCAGCAACTTTTATCAAAAAAGCTCCCTAGGCTGGATCTCGGCCTACACATCTGCCATAATGCCTATTAAACAAAAAAAAAAAAAAAAACTAAATTTGGCGCAACAGATAAAATAAATAAGGGCGGTAAGTGATCCAATTGAAGGGCTGAATGATATTGATTTACAATTAACGGGATGAGCGAATGAGAGGATGACAATCCATCAGAGCCAATCCTGGAATACAGTTAAAATGGAAATTGTTGTGGAGGGTCCCATTACTATTTCGACGAGGACATAGGTAAATGCGAGGGCGGGGCTATCGACCAGAAGGAAGAGTGTCAAGGGCCCAGCCGCCGTCGCCGCATATCGACTTCGCCCCACAGCCTACCCACAGATCTCTTATCCCATGAGATATGATAGAATCCGGGTCAGATATACAGTACACTCTAAGGAACTCTTTGTCTTCCCAATGTCGGTCACCGGAATCCCCTCTTCCCCTAAATATGGTAAATCCCCCTCGGGGCAACTTGGACTAAATACACTGTCATCTACTCTGATGAATTTCGGATTTCCATATACTAGAGGGGGATAGATACGTTGATAACTCGGATGATGACAGCAATTCCTATTCGTTGAAAGGATACGTCTTTAATTTAAGGACATCCAAATAATGAAGTTTCATTATCAACACACCCAGCAGCAATGACATAACCCCAACATCAAATATATGAGAATAATTAAACCGATCATGTATGATTAGGGAAACTCAATGAATTGGCCAAAAGTGAAGGAGGCGTTCCGTAACACTCTTAGTGGATGTTTTTCTTCTTAAAAATAAAATATATATATTTTTTAGTTTTAAAGGACTTAAGAGCCTAGAATGCGGCTCTAGGAGGTCCCCCTGCAGAGAGGGAAGGACGGAGAAGGGCAGGTGGTGGGGGGGCGACCTCCGGGCGGGCCTTGGCGGCAGGCTATAGATAGCGAGCGCTGGCTGAGGACACCTCCCGCCTTGCCGACAACCTCACGCCCAGACTTATCAGGAATGGGGAAACTCATCAATTCCTTGGAGGTATCCAGTACCATGGAGTCAAGGAGGAATTATTTCTGTAACACCTCTACATGCGGGTACAGGCGGGGCTTCCATCAATAGACGGACATGTAAAAGAGCCGGAAGAAACTTTAGATTCGGAAACCCATTTCAAAGCAGACAGCATCATCTAGTGACCAATCTTACCTTATAGCTTTAAATTTAGATAAATCATGATCGGATATAACAGAAATGTCTAAGTAAATGTGACAAAGAATGTTTAAGAAAACCAACGTTTACAAGAAGAGGGAAAATATCAGCTTTGAGAAATAAAATATTGCTTTACGTAAATACTAAACTATTAAGAAACAACTACACTTATTACGTAAATAGAAATAACTGAAATTCTATTGCTTGATAATAACCACCTAGTAAGAACAATTTAAATATAATTTCCAAGTAATTGGTGTTATTTACTATGCTGAGCTAATGGGAATTGGGCGTTCACGGATTAAAATAAGTAAGGTTTGAGAAAAAGTAAAAAAAAAAGAAAGAAGTAGAAACAGTGGCTTTAGGATAGGGGACTCATAAACACGAAAAACCTGTAAAAAGGATCTCTAAGACAGGAAGACTAACAGAGAACAGATCTGGACAAAATAAGATCGTCACGCAGGAGTTGCGCATCTAAGCAGATATCTCATGTTTCGTTAAAAATGGACGTGAATAAGAGTGACTGACTCATTTGACACTAATAATAACGAAGATATTAACAATAGTATCAATTTGGTCCAACTTTAAACCACCTCCAGCTTTTTCATGGGAGATATAAATAAATTACTCAAAAACATCGGCATTATTAAAGCGGGACCCCACTTATCCAACCTAATCACAATCTTAAATATGTAGATCATTAAGAGCTGTTTTTAAAAAATTTATAGAAAACAATTGTTAGGAAATTAAATTTTACACTGATTTCAGTTCTACGAACTTTTTAAATTACGGCGACTTCGGCTTTTAATGAATTCATCCATCAGTTCGAATATATGAACATACGATATTTTTGGCAGTGTAGTATGGAAGAAATTTTTTTTTTTTTTTTTTTCAAAATCCACATGAAGGTGAAATCTACTAAGCACAGACAAAAGAGTCGCAGTGACATCTGTGACAGTTGGAAACGAACAACTAGCTCGTGGCCGAGACGTCTGCCAACGGCCGACCTTTTGGCACAAGCGCAGAACTCATTGCCGGCGAGAATCCTCGGACATCCTGAGCACCACACGGGCAGAAATAAACAAATGAAAATACATCGGGGGGGAAAGTACAATGACCGGTGATATTAGAAACAGAATAACTTACATCTGATCTGAAGAGTGAATAAATCACTCGGCGGCATTACTCACAAATCTCAAGGACACGAGAGCAATGCTCAAACCAGTTTGTCTTCAGGCAGAGTACCAATACTCTGTCGCAGTATCAACTCTATAAAAATACTTCCTTAAACTTTTAAATACAGGAAACAAGCTGTATCATATGGCAAAATAGAGTAAATCACATTCCGCTAAAGAGAGGCAGATAAGAAAAAAAAAAAAAAAAAAGATTTCCCCAGCCGATAGTTGCCTTTAAGCAAAAATGCTTTAAAAATACCTAACTTACAGAATTCTTTCTCAGCCTAATATTGAATAGTATGAATGTAATAGAAAGAATAGCAGAAGATTTAAGTTTTCAAGAGAAAAGCGAGAAAAAAAAGCATTAATATACAAAGATGGAAGAGTGAAAACACTAGGAATGGAACCTCTCAAGGCAGATGCCACTAAGCAACACGATGGAATTAGTGTTTAGTGAGGTCTCATTCAGATGTAAAATAAATGTAATGAGGTGGGACAAAATAGGTGACCAAGCTCCTAGTGTAGAGTCAGGGAAGGAGCCCCATAAGTACAAGAGGCATCCTAGAAGAAGTTTTGGAAACATCGAATGTTTTGAATAAGAACAATCATAGCCATGAGCTTGATCCTATGGATATTCGGTAAATAACAACATTAGTAGTTCAACAAAACATGAATAATAAACATAATTAATAGTCTAATGTTTAAATTAAACAAAACGAATTTATTTAAAATTATATACTAAAATAAAGTATATAAATCTGATTACTATTTGAATGTTGAAGAACGAGACTCGTCCAACACATAGGTATATGCATAATTAAAGCAGTTAAATAGTAATTAATGTTCGGGTCCGTTCCAAGTTGACCAATTCTCCAGCTCTGGAATATACTATGTCAATTGCTTCTTAACTTGCAGCAAAAGAGTGAATTTGCTGGTCGTTAAAATTAATACTGCATACCAATTAAGTCGTAATTTCCTAATAGCCAATACACTCAGAAAGTTAAATGACATATTACAGTTTTTTTCTTTTTTTTGTTTCGGTAATATTTTACAAAAAGTTTAATGAATCTTTGGATTTGAGAACCAATTTTAGATCCAACCATTTGAACACGTTATATCTAGAGCAGCATTGGGGTGTCAGGAAAACTCATTTTTAGTAGTGGAGCTTCCTGATCAACAGAAACAAATTCCCAAATAATCGTGTATATATATATATNAAGTATAGGTATAACTACTACAGTAAGCGGCAAATATATATATATATATATAGTTCCATTTATACATATGCATAAATATCAAGAGTCCTACTTTAAGGATAAAACATTGTTAGTTATTTTCGTAAACCAGTATTTTTACTGCAAGATTAAGCCACATTCCAGAATATGAGGTTAGCAGAAACGCTTTTAGGAATTAAACTAATAATATGGCTTTTGAAGAATTACTTCTTTGCCGCGACGTAAAGAAGATAAAAATATCGCCCCTCCTACATAAATCAGACATGCAATAAATCTATAAGAAGTTTCTCTTATAAGCGAACATATGGAAGCAACTAGCTCTAGATCTTTAGCGAAAATAGCTAAATGAAATTGATTTTGAAGCCGGAATGGAAGGAGTGCATTACGCGTTTACCATTTCCAGCTGGTGAAGATAAAACTTGAGGGGGTGTTGGGCAGAATGAGGAGGGTGTCTTTTGAAATAGTTTAGACCAGCAGCTGGAGGTCGAGAGAGGCCCTGCTTCAACGTAAGTCTACACGCAGCCCAGCTCTGCGTCCATCCGGCCGGGCGATAACCACACGAGCAGAACACAAGACCATTGCGATAATGCTCACCGTTCGATAGTCTTCAGTCAATGCTCCCGGCGAAAGAGAGGAAATAAAACATTCAGAAAATTCAATGTCCTTTCTATTAAAGAAAAGAGGATTTTAGGAATAAGGCAGAAGGAAGAAAAAGTATTTAGCCTAAGATGATTTTAGTTGGGGTTCAAAAAGTATTTAGTTATGTTCGTTAAGTCCTCAGAACCATTGTTATGGTATCCCTTCTATTTATCCAACTCTACCATTCAAAATAACCACAAAAACGAACTAGTCAAAAATATAATTCTCATCCGATTCTTCAAATTTCATTCCAGCCTCATCCAACATTCTAATCCCTTAGTCAATGAACTATCTTTCCAAACCCATCCCGATAATCCTACACGGCGACTTAAACGAAGATGACCCCATGATCTATATTAAAAAAACGCCAGTTAAATTTATTTAATTTACATAGTTTATTATTAATTGGAGAGTGGTGTCATTGGTCACCTTCTCTCCTCATGTGATTGTCATTGAATGTCATTTTTACTTTCCATTGCCATCAAATTACAAAATGTTTTAATTAAACAGAATAAATTAAATAAATAAAGGATAAAAAAAGAAAGAAATTATTTTGGATTTTAATTTCACTAATTACCAAGAGGAGATATTAAGGCTTTGACAAGAGATACATAACCAAAACAATATCTCGCTATGTTTTTTTTCTCATATTCCTCAGAAAATTAAGCTACGTTACGTTTCTATATACATAGTTATTCATTTTGAATGGTAATTTCATCTCTTCAGCAATCCTAATAATGAAAAATTAAAACGACAATTGACAAATATGAAATCTTTTGAGGTTTATTATCTGAATCTCTCCTAAATACTGAATTATTTTTCAAATTGGGTTGAACTCTCCAGTACTTTGTACTGAAGGGATTAAGTGCTTAAAATGGAGGCTGACGGCCAAAAATTCAGAAGTCGTACAAAAACCTGATTGAAAGAAAAATGTAAAACAAACATTATGTTATTGTATAAATATTTATTTGGTTGTGGTTTATTATCCCACGTATATCCGGGCCGGTATGCTAAACCATTATACCACCGGGACGAGCTAGATATCTTATTAAATTCCCACCAGATATCTAGCTCGTCTCGGTAGTATAATGGTTTAGCATACCTGCCCAGCAGGAGATCTAGGTTTGAGTCCTGGGTGGGACAGATAGAATTTTATATTCTATTCCCTCTCATTAATTATGTTATTGTTTCTAAACAAGGGTTTAGAACGAAGGCTTTCGACCTGAGCCAAAGAAGACAACATAACTTCTGAAGAACTGCTGGAGGAAGGATGTCTTGCAGACATTCCTCGCTGAAATCCCGCATGGACTTCTCACAGCAAAGTTTGCAGAAGAGAGAAGGCGGACAGACGCAAGGCCTCAGGTAGGGTCGAGAACAGGTATCCGACCTCGTACTGCCTCCCGCTTCCGCTCTACACGCCGACAGGGGCATTCGTCATGTTTCCTAGGTGTCGTGTACTTAAAATGTACCAAAACTAATCACAAAGTTACTGTTAATGTCTATGGAGTGTTACTTTCCATGGAGCTGCCATGACTAGCGCAACAGTTTTCAAATACAGCACACGTTTCGGGCGACAAAACAGTCACCCAGCAAGTGTATCTCTATGAATGAGAGTTCAGTAGTATGCCTTACGGAATAGAATGGATATTTTCCACAGAAGTTTTCTTAATTTTTTATCTCATTTCAAAAGGATATATATTAAAAGAGGCTATCGAAACCTTCAAAAGTGAGTTTACAGGGGTTTTCAGCGGATAAAATTTAAAAGAATTATTTTCAAAATATTTTTTTTAGCCATTTATAATACGATTATTATATATTGCAGGATCAGCAAATCGTCATAAGAAAAAAAAACTCGATAGTGAATACTGAAATGGACAATGAGAAAGAAAACAAGGTTTTTACTAATGAATAATAGAGGGAAAAATTAGAGGACAAAGTATTCTCTATTTTTTTTTAATTATGGAATATTTTTAATAATAAGCAATTGTGAAGTCTAAATATTACTCTACTCCAGACCATTGAGAATGTAGATAAGAAATTTTTAATTATTGTATGGTTCTTCACTATTCACGATGTCAATAATCGTAGATATTAACCTCTTCGTCTCCTACTAGGAATACTTTCTGATGTTTCCAAAAAGAAGTCCTATGGAATTCGATAATAATAATACGTAATAACGTTCTATATTGTTCAATACGAGTTCCTGCTTTAAATAAAAAAAATCTTAAATATAAGAACATTACAGCGTTTAATTCGAGCTCATAGATCAACCCCTGCCTTCCATAAGCTCGTCCAAGCTTTCGGATGCGCGATGTTGGTATTTTTCCAAAAACATATAGTGTCATAAGTTAAGCTTGTCCTATGTAAACTCGGGCATTGTATGAAAATAAATTTTAAACACCAAAATACCATTAAATACTTTGAAGTGTACTGGGCATTGGGACGGAATGAAATTATTTCAATAGATGTAAAGTAGTTTTGCCTGAATCATATCAATTTATGTAGGTTCCATGAGATGGAATAGGCGAAATATAAGTAATACCATGAGATTTCTCGCCAACTGAGAGCGTGGCTCTTTCTAGAAGCAGTGCCCCTAGAGAGTTACAGTTATTATTCAACACAGAAAAACACAAAGCCAAGAAAGAATTCTCAGTATGCAGCGAAACTCGCACTGCAAGAACGCTGATCGAACTGTGCAAACTATGTAATTTGGAGAAAGAACAGTGCCCCCATGACAACCAGTGGAAGGGAAGGTGAATTCTTCCGCGGACTGCGACTGTGATATGTTAGGCAACTGGAGCTCTTTTGGGAGGACGGAATTCTAGAATAATGCTGAAAATGATTGGCAAGATGATGTTTCTGAATCAAACAAGTTTCCACACAAACGTTAGGATCGTTGCCGTGGAGCGAGCCATGTTGAAATCCCACACTAAGACAAAGAGGACTAGTGTCAGAGCAAGGAGTAGACGGTGTGGACATAAAGAGGCCAGGTTAGCTCAGTCCTCCCCCGCCGGCTTGCCCAACCCAGAGCAAGTAGAGCGACCAGCGCTCGTCCAGAAAGGAGGACAACCCTCGTTCCACCCCGCAACCCCTACAAGAGGGTGGCTTTCCTCTACACAAATTAAAAATCGGGAAAGGAGAGCGGCGCTTCAAAGAAATTCCAAATTGAGAAAATAGATTAAACAGTATCAGTACTATAAAAATATCTACACAACAGATAGGTGAATATTATATGTATTATTAAATTAAAATAGGATGAGAACGATTACATTCAACGAAATTCTGTATTTATGATTGGAATATACTAACATTGGGGAAAAATCAGGCGAGGCCTATGGGAAGACTAAAATTTATAATTGCTTTTTCCTTTATCACTAGTGTTACAAAAAAAAAAAAAAAAGAAAAAAAAAAGTATCTTCTATACCATTAAAAAAACGTTCAATGAAAAAATATTTAATAATATAATTAAAAAGGGTGATCAATCCCATCCAACGTTTTCTTCCTGAATAGTAAACAGCCTTACCTGTCTGATCACTAAAGCCCTCATTGCTTTTCCTTCTGGTACGATAAAACAAGTCATTCACTTTCATCTATGTGAATCTTGTATGAAACATAGGGAATGTGCGAAGCTTAAGCTTCTCATTGCGCGTCACTTATTTCCAAACCTCTACCTAGCAAACATCTCTTTACTGAATTTCCAGCGTGACTAAGAGATAAGCGTCCGTTAACATAAGCGCATTGATCAGGATGATTGGCCGTATTTCCTAGGTGCGTCATGTGCCCCCCCCCCCCCCCAACCACCGAAACAGGGGACATTTGAGAGAGACAATGAGCGCAATGAGCCTGGAGCACGGACAACACGCACGCTCTTGACGAGGGGTTGTTTTGTCTCCCGAAATAGGATGTCACCGTCACCTCGAGATAACCAAGATACTAATCAGAACACTCTTCTCTCAGCTAGGGGATCTACTACTACCTACACTCTAACCATTCCTCCTATTCCTAAACATGGGGGATCCTCACTTCATTCTCATATGCTAGAGTAAAAATATGGCGCGATCCTTAGTTATATTTTCAGGTTAAAATTGTTTCGGTACTGATCTATCATATGTGCATGAGTGAGAACAAGATGACACTTAAACATATAAGAGAGGCTGCCAAAAGATTTCTTAGAAAAAAATATATATATATGTACATAATTTATACTTTATTAGTCAAATAATTACAGAGAAAATATACTGACAGATCATAAGAGCCACCAGATATATCCCAGAAATCAAATTCAATATTAATTTAAGAGAACAAGAATGATTGGAAGGATTGATGTGCGGGTGATTCTTGTTATCAGAGTATGGTGTAGATAAGAAAGAGTGTCATCGACTTCTGTGTTGGCACAACCTAAGCCGAAATAGGACATCTGATCGATAGCTAGAATATGTAGGGTTTAGGAGTAACTTTTCAGAGCAGAAGGCCACCGAGAAACACGTAAGATAGCATAGTTTATCTTGGAAGTAGTTTCGCAAGCTGTTACAGCCGGCCGAAGATGATAAAGCCGAGGACATATATACAAAAATAAAGAGGTCATAATTGCGTTCAAGCTATCATTAAACAGTTTCACCTTGACGTCCCTCAAATGCCTCTTACCCCTTAAATACATATGTCTCATCAACAATAATAAATACGTAAGACAAGAATAAGTCATCTATACATATTTTCGGCCAACTAATGAGGTAGTGAATGTCTCCCTTTTCATACTCCGATATAACTTTATTGTGGTAGAGTAGTAAAGACTGAGTAATATCAATGAATCTCCTATATCAATGAATCTTCTTTCAACAATAAAGCAGAACTCGACCGACTAGAGCAACGTAGAAGAGTCCGTAAGAAAGATCAACGTAAACAAACATATTAACCTCCCGTCAATTTTTAAAATATTAAAAAATAAATAATAATAACCTGTTTGATCTTACCTGCCGGTAAAAGTGGGAATGGTGAGATCGCTAAAGCCGGCTGTGGAATGTACGTTAATGAAGAGGAGGTTAAGCATTCATTCATAGTTAAATTCTTAAATATCTGCCTTAATAATAGTTTTACATTATAATGGGTTGTACGACATATATGTTAAAAAGTTAAATTGTACACCTATCGAGGTCAATAGACATTTTCAAATTACCAAGGACAAAGAAGATATTGTGCTTATAAATAATGGCGTCCCTCTCAACCCCCTCCACTTCATTCGACTTCAGCCATAAGTAGATTTACTCACATCGATTGTAAATAAAGCCTAAATCCAGAATTGGTTCTATAAGATATCATGATCCTGGCCGAAATCCTGACTAATTCCTCCAGTATAATACTTGACGGCTAACGAACCTTCAACCATGTAAAAGTTAATGTTATAAAAACGTTATAGAATTAAACCCCCTCCCATTCGATTGTTTCAGTCAATTACGAACTCATCCAATAAAAGCTTGAATAGCGATTTTAGTTTATTTATTGTATAAACGGTATATATGTTGAGTGTGTGTATTTGACTCTAAGCAGTGATTGATAAAAATCAGGAAAATATGTTAAAATTAACTTAGAATATTTCTACATTAACATCCCCTCCCAAATGTCGTCTCCGGTCCACAGGAGGACGCAGAAGAACCTTCAGGCCACAGCATCTTCTCCGAGAGGTTGTCTCTCGCAAGTCTCAAATCTCACAAAGAGCATATATGCCGTCGCTCGAGTAATCCCATTCAGCGAGAAAATAAGGTAACTCAAAGTGCACTTCTTAATACAACACATCTGGACATGTGCATCGTTCTGTACAAGCTATATCTTTCGTCACTGCCACATCGACTGCAATGATTCTGGAAGCTAGGCAGACTGGACAATGGTCCATTGTCGCTTAACAGAAGCAACGATAAGAAAGAGAATAGAGTTGTGTAGGGGAAAGGGGAGTTTCTAATAACCAAAAGACGGCATTAGGGGAGCCGGCCACAGCAGCTCCGAGGGCCCATCTGTAGCAGCAGCTGACTAGGGGGTGGGGTCACTGCCCCCCCTACATCGATCTCGGGCCCCTCCGTCGACAGCTCTTCAGACTTGCTAACGTACGGGTATGTGTGTCGGTACGCAACCGACGCCAACACGCACGACAGACATTTCACAGATATGCCAAGAAAAAAAAAATCTGACAATTTACCATGTGTCAAAGCATAGATGGAAAAGGATTCCTAGAGGACAAGGATGTGATGGACTGGAGAGGAATCAATACTTGACCACTACTAACACACCTTATCAGACTTGAAGTACTTGCCGAAGTGTTCGTCAATCTTAGGCCTTCTCTCCGACATTTGCTTGGAATCCCAGCTCCTCCCCTCACAGTCCTCATAATTCTCACAAAACAACTGTTTTTCTAATATTGAAATCTCACAGTTATGTATTACGGCAACAGTTTTATTAAAGATGAACAATAACCGGAGAGTAAATAAAGCCATCTATTATAACTTCCAAAAGAAAATATGATAAAGCTCTCGTACAATTAAATATTTTCAGATATCATTATTAGACGATTTTAGTTGTTGGGTTGGATCTACTTTGACCGAACCCCAACTAATATCATCTAATAACAATATCTACAAGGTTATTTTCACTACCAATGAATATAGAACTATCATACCTTCAATTATGCGCTTTCATTGGTTTGCAGAAACCAATGAAGACGGATAATAGAAGGTATGATAATGATATCTACGGTAAAAAAAAACTCTCCTTTCTCAGATATCATGTTTTGGCTAGTCAATAAATAAAATGACTAGCCAAAGCAAGTTATGTCTTAGGATATTGAGCGAGGATTCTAAGTTCAAAATTAGAAATAAATTATTTGTAATGTGAGAATACGCTGCTCCTCATATATGTTAGACTATATCCAGGCAGAAACAATCCCCTGGAAGTGTAGGTAGCTAGTACCCTGAGGACATTCCTAGTCCTCTCAAACTTATTTAATCACTTAAAATGTTCTCTTTATTATTGTTCCTAATAAGAAAAAAAATGTATTGAATTTCACAAATAAAACTGAATTTATTCAATCTCAATCGGATTTATCCAATATAAAAATTACTTTGTTTACTGATTGTAAAGCTGAATTTACTTTAGCTAATATATTTGTAAATAATATATATTATGAAAAGACCCTTTTTGAATTGAAAAATGTAATTATTTTCAACAAAAATGAGTAATGAAATTTCTTTTAATTTTTTTTTTTTGTCACTGATGAACCAATTCAAAATACAAATAACTTAAAAGGCAAGCAAATGTATGAAATAAATATATATATATAATTTATAATTCCATTTATCACTCTTCTACTATGTTTAGTGGCCCCACAGACGCTCGTAAGCAAAGTAAACAAGACTTTATGTAAACAATGGCGACTGACAGTGACATTCACAAGGAGTGGACGACTGGACCAAACAGAATACTTCTCGAATCTTCGTAACTCACGTTCCAAAAGATGCATTCTACAAATATCGGAAAACGTCGCTGAACACATTGTTAATCACATTAAATAAATATAGACGCTATTAATTTTTAAAAATTAGACGTGTAATAATATAAAAAAAGTAAAAGAATACTTTTAGGCGAAAGATATTTCACTAGGATCTTGGTTATTGTAAGAGAATGTTGGGAAACGGTCTAAGAAGTATGACCCAACAAGCTACAACTTTCTCCAGGTATTCAAAATATTTACTGTTGTGAAATAACTAAATGCCAGAGTGAAGTAAATAAATAAATTAAACAAAGAAATCATCTCTTTAGAGATGAAAAATAAATAATTTAAAAAAGAAGAAAAAAAAAGAGAGAGAAAACCAGTTAGAGAAACTGTTATGAAAAAAGTGTGTTTTATTATGTCAAGAAAAAAAAACTGTTTTAATAAAAAGTAAATTGTTGACCGTCACAAGTTTTATGAAGAGAGGTTTGTCGGGAATTCGGTCATATTTTTTTGGTAACAAATTAGTTTTTAATTCTTCATCTACCATTACCGAATTCCCGACAATCCTCTCTTTACAAAGAACTGTTGTCACGTGTACAAATTTTCAAGTTTGGGTCTTTCAAGGGGACATCATTTTTAGATATTGGGGAAAGCAAGGGATTCGGGCTCGCATTAACTAAAGTATATATATATAAACATTGAAGGGTAACATTGAAGCTGAGGAAGAAAGTAGGTAAGATTCTAGCTGGCAGGATTGGGATGAGAGATACGAGCCTTAGATGAGCTCGAGATCTTCCTGCAGGGGAGAAGGCGACCTAGGGATGTTCTTGACGAGCGAAGGGCGGCGGTGAGGGTAGGCGGATGTGGTGTTACTAGGAGGGAAGGTTAAGCTGTATGTGTGTGGGGGTCGACCAGCTGACACCCGGCTACTACTACAATAACCAGCTGCCTGTCACCCCTCACACATAAACCAATTTACATAAAAATATTGTTTAGAATAATTATTTACTTTAACAGTGACTACACATTAAAAAAAAATTTTAAAATAGTATTTTGGTGAAATTGTAGAAGGGAAATACTTCAATATTAAAGAGAAAATATCATAATGGACTGTAAAGAAATAGGAATTAGACATGTGTAAGAAGTAAAGGTTGGTGTAGGAAGGGCGGGGAGGTCGATAGAGCTCTGGCCTTGAAGGAAGCAAGGGCAGGGGACGTCCAACAGGTCTCGCTCACCTGGAGAGCGCCATTCTGATGCAGGAGTCGAGCTGGCTCTTGTGCGGCTCCACTTTGCCTGTTCTCTGGGCGCGACTGACGGTAATCCCAAGGGTATCGGCAAGAGCCCGGAGACGCGCACCGTACTGAGGCCACACCACTACTGGCCGGCCAGCCCCTCCACCACCGCCCCTCTCCGCCCTCGCCCCCACCACCGCCACCACGCAGCCATTCACCAGGCGGAAGTCGGCCCCAGCGGAGGTCACAGCTTCGTACATGTAGGGGAAACGGATCGCCCTAAAAAAGATCATTATGTAAAGCGATATTATGTACGGTGTCATTAACTGCCGCCGCTTCCGCTAACGCCAACAGAAATATTACAACAATATCCTAAACTCCTATCACGCAGGAGCTGCGTCATCTAACAGTTTTACTGAGGATCAATAAAAACATCAATATGGATGTAAATAAGAGTAAACGAGTAAATTACATAAAATAGCCGGGGAGAACAAGGAATGACCGACCACTAAGTTTTAAACAATTAATGAGAGGGAATAGAATAAAGCCAGTTCCGGCTGGGAATGATAGATTTTTTTATTCTATTCCCTCTCATTAATTGTTTAAAACTTACGTGGGATAAAAAACCACAACCAAATAAAATATTTACACCGATCACTAAGCTTTGTTCTAGGTAGAGTGGGGGAAGCGCTTCCCCATCTTCCCTAATATGCGTACTTAGATTAAGTATTATATAACATAAACGTTAGAAGATTACAATTATGTTTGAAATTTTTTTACAAATTTATATGTTTAATGCCCCTATTAAGTTTTTTAAACTTTTTCGTTACTCGAATAACATCTAGAAATTTCGGTTGCCATTTTTACCTCCTTTTCTTTCTGACTCCATTCCAACCAAAAATAAATTTCTACGAGGATTTGTAAAAAGTCTACAGACCTAATTTGCTTTCTACAATTTTATAAATATAAATATAAATTTGGGCTTGTTTGACAGTCGAAATTAAATGTATTAATATATTTGTTTTGGCTAGTCAATAAATAAAATGACTAGCCANTTTTTTTTTTTTTTTTTTTTTTTTTTTTTTTTTTTTTTTTTTTTTTTTTTTTTTTTGAAATATGTAATAAAGTATAAATACTATAAAATTGCATTGGCACCTATAATTTCTCTGAAGACTTTTAATTTCCATTATAACAAAGACAAATTACGTCTACAAACTTAATGTTAGATCTGAGACAAACCAAAACATCTTCAAGGTGTTTTTGTAGTAGAACATAAACATATTCTGAGCAACATGTACAGGAAGATCTGATTCAGCAGATTTCCCATGAGGAAATCAAGATTTTCACTTGAGTAACATGGCGTAAAGACGAGACCAGATATCTTAACCGATCGTACGTAGGAGAGATACAATATACTCTACTAAAAATATTATATTTACATACAACAGTCCACAATTTGAGACTGAATTCTCAATTAGAGCTTATCTGCTAACCACTGAATGAGTTCGTTAATCGGTGAAATTGGTGCAGGCCAACCCGCCTAGGGGAACACAGAAACAAGATATACAATCAAAATATCTTTAATTTTATGAGCCTAACTAAAAAGAGATAATGCTACATTTTTTTAAAGATTTTTCGAAATACCTATACCTTAGTTAAACCTATACCTATGCATATACCTGGTAAAGGTATAACTAGGTATAAGTATAGGTATAACTACTACAGTAAGCGGCAAATATTTAAAAATAATACCTTGAGGTTAAAAGTTATTTAAAATAACTTTAAAGAAAGTTATTTCCTAATGTGAATTTGTAACAATTTAAAACACAAAATAAAAAAAAAAGAGATGGAGAATCAAGGGGCTGGGGACAAAGACACAGATTTGGTTGAGGGTCTGTGGAGAGGGTGATGGCGCCTGGGCCTCTAACAGCAGTACTCGAACTAAGTGCGCACGAATGTTGTGCGTTGGAACAACAGACCTAAATCACAATGGAGTGGATGTACATCTCAGAAGTTTTATTCTAGTTGGAAGAACACTTCATTAACACCGCATTTTGTTTAAATGAACATATACTTTTATTTTCATTGATATGAATAAGAATATGGATTATTCCATAATTTCTACAATACATTACACTCTTATATATATACACACACATTACATTATACACACACACAATACATTATACATAGTTTTCACAATAAAGATGCAGAAAAATTCTAAAGAATGGGTGTGGTTTTTTTTCTCCTACTATAGTTACTATCACCGGAAAGTTACTATAAATTTAATTGAAGAATAAAAAAAAATGTTTTCGTTCCCGTCAAAAGCAATTTCGCACTACTGCTAAACACTATTCACTAATCACCGTTAGCATGTAACAGCACCTGACACAGCTTCATTTATGTATTTGTACGCATTCACCATGCAATAATCAGACATAATTTTTTTTTCTTCTTATTTTTATACAATTCTAATAATTTGCAGAGTACATATGTTTTCTACTTACGGGCTTTCCTCTAATTTTTTTTTTTTTTTCTAATATTATGTTTCTTGTTAANTTTCTGATATGGATGAAAGTGTACATTTTCTTATATTCAAAAATTATATTTCTTAATATGCGCTTCCCATGTTTCGATTTTGCCTGCGAAAACTTTAAAGAAGAATATTATTACAAAGTAGTACCTTACCGAGTAAATTTACCGTTATTTAAACACCCAGCGACTTATTGACTACTGTGGAAAATGTCGTATTTAATAGGTTCAGGTGGACCAGTCTGGCTCGTGTAGACTCGATGAAAACCTGAATACCATTTTCTTTTTTTTTTTCTTTTTTTCTCTTCACTTCTTTTTAACGAAGGGCGAGTAATTTTGCCAAAAATGTAATACTCAAAGTACCATTTTCTTTTTTTTTTTTTTTAATTATTCGTCATAGATAAGGCCTTTTTCTTTTTAAAAATTTAGTTGGTAATAATATTATGACGCTTTATAATTCAGGAGGTATCAAACATGAGGTCTAAGCCTTGTCTGATAAATAATAAATGCGGTTACTTTGTATTTATGCTCTTAAATGAAGTTTTGTTAAATTAAATCCATATCCTACGCTTCACTAGAGGTAGACCAAGATCAAATAAAATTCCATAGACCATAAAGACCTTTTACATTTTCTACATCTTTTCGTAAGACTAACAAAGGCAAAAGTTTCTCGTAAATGTTGAATCGGAGAAGTTTTTCAAAATTCGCCAACAAGGACAACTTGGTTTCCCGACAGGGCAAATAGGATCGCTGGAATGCACGAGTTCTTGGTACTGGAGAGGGCTTGATTTCACAGACATATCTTGGCAACAGCACAGGAACAAACATAACTTGGTGCAGTGGTTAGATGCTAGAACTGAAATACTGGCTTCCTCGACAAAGTAGATTAGAGGGAATGGCCACGTGGAGGAATACTTTCAGCACAACGTGAGACCAGGTGAGGAAGCCGGCAGGAATGCCATTCTTTTTCTAGGCTAGAATGGAGCATTTTTATTTTTAGCGCTAAATGCTAACATTCCTCTCGATTAAATATAAATTTTTCACCCCATTAATAATTTACTCGCTCCTTACGAGAGATAAGTTCCACCAAAATATGTCCAACGTGCAGGGTTGAAAAAAAAAAAACGAGATATTTAAAACACACTTACCCCAAGGAAATAATCAACCTATTTATATAAGCCTAACGATGCGACTAATTTCATAGTCTTTACAAAAATGCCATCAATCATTCACAGGCGCGACTCAAGAGCTGCTAAGCATATGATGTTAAGTATCAATTTATAATAACTCAAAAGACATGAACACAAACACAATTTATATGAAGAAGTTAAAGAAGAAAGATACAAAAGAAAAATAAATAAAAGAAGAGAAACTAAATAAAACTAATGCAAAGTGTATCTTTGCTAGAAGATACACGTGGAGACTAGCTAGAAGAGGGGAGTACGCATGCGCACACAAATCTGAGGACACTTACCAATCTGACGCTGCTTGAGACCTGCAACAGACATCACACATTAGCACATCTCACTAAGGAGACTGTCAAAGTAGCTCTAACACTTACCTCTATATCTGACATTCATCCTCTTAGTGTCAAGTCATAAATGACTAATTTACGTATACTAACATTTCGGAAAAGCAAAATGCAAGACACTTCTGAGGTAGCTATTTTTAATACGCACTACTAAACTCTACAAGATTATATTAAAGGAAAAATAGCGCTAATCTAAGCAAAGCAGATATATCAAGTAATAAAAAATATTTACCAACTTTCCCCCTCCATTCCAGTAAATACAAAATTTAATTAATAGTATGAATTTATTTTGACTCTTAAAATAAATTAAGATTCAATTAATTAAAATACAGGTTTTAATTTAATAACTGACAAATCTTGGTCCGTTGTGGTTGGTACAAGATCAAGGTATACGTGAACATTTAATTATCATACCTTCTATTATCCGTCTTCATTGGTTTCTGCAAACCATCTTCTGTTGGCGAGCGCTTTCGGCCAAGAAGATGGACAATGTCCGAAAGTGCTCGCCAAGAGAAGATGGTTTGCAGAAACCAATGAAGACGGATAATAGAAGGTATGATAGTTCTATATTCATTGGTGGTGGAAATAACCTTTTAGATTATTTACCAAACATTTAATTCATTATTTATGGCCCAGCATAATTATCACGAGAGGAAGCACTAAAAAATGCCTTTTGATTAAAATAAAAAATTTAAAGAAAAAAAAAAGAAGCCAAGACTAGGAGAGATCAACTGAGAGTTCCCGGTGCCCTTTGCTTGTAGCATACAACTAAATGTTAACTTGCTTTCTACATCCTCTCCACTCGGACAGCGCTGCGGCCGCGCCTCAATGTGGGGATGCATTAACAAAAATCCGTGGCCCGAAATGACGCAACGACTGAGTGAGTACTACGAAATATAGTGTAATTCAAGAAAGCGGCCTCAAATCGTTTGCAATACGTATTGGCTACAGACCAATGAACAATAAAAGCGCCATTTCGGTACGTCCTACCGCATATGTGTGTGTGCACACAAAAAGCTCTCTGCCACTAACATTACAAGCTCACCAAAACCAATGTGACCTCGCAATAAAAGCAGATGCCCATTCCTTCACAGTATTAAAACTGGCAACACGAGAAACATATAAGACTCCAACCTCATTATTAAATTGTGTAAAGTCGCTTGAACGTAATTTTTGTCGTGGCTCTTACGTAGGTACGTGTACTTCGCCCTTGAATCCCAGACCCAATAATCACAGAACATCCTGCTCCAGACCACAGCTCCTCACCACTCCCACAACCACCGGGCTTACTCACAATCATCTAAAGGTTTCAGTGATGCTTCCCAAGTACAATTTACCGACACCTCTTCCCTCCATATTCAAGTCAGCACCCAGTCCCAGCTACTAACTAGCAGCGATAGGGGACATGCTCACCAAACCTCGCCATCCCTGTAAATAATCAGCACTTACATTGACGAGTGAGAGTGGCGTAGAGATAGCTGCGACAGTTGTAGCCGAGGCGTTACATAAAAGAGTTCCGCCGAATAGGCTCGGCAAGCAGTATCGGGGAAAATGAAAGTAGAAATGTGTTGTGGAAGTGAGGGAGCCCTCCTCTGAAGAGAGGGTGCCTTACGTAAAGCTCGCTCCCTCGGCTGACAGCTCTACTGTCGCAAACCTCCGAGAGGAAAGTCACTTGCTCACGACCAACATGAAAATAGTTAGACACTTCTTAAATGTTTCTAACCTTCTGAAATTGGTCACCATTTCAGAAAAAAAATCTCCAACTAGTTAGGTGGGATCATCAAAGTTAAAGTTGCTTTGGTAGTGTAGAGGTCTAGCGCGCCTATGCGGAAAGTAGGAGATCCGGGTTCGATTCCCGGCTGAGATAGTAAAATTTCTTTTTCTGGCTCCCAGTGCATTCCTTTTAGTTAATGTAGCGTGGAATTACGTACCACAATTAATTCATTATTCAAAAATATAAATTATTTTGTTTTGCACACAAATTTTTCAACAAAAAATATATCTTGATGAACCGCTTTAATAGATATATTTCATCAGAATGAGCTAAAGATCATATGTTTATTCAAAACGGTTTTTCTTGTGCTATGTATTGTATTTACAGAACTTGTTGAATTTTGTAAAATCTGCTGATATTTAGTAGCAACTCCAACAGATGGAATAGACTTTTTAATTTAATCATACATTAATCCCTTTGCAGAGAATACGGAGCTCGGTCTCTCTAAATAAATTCAGATAAGACAGAGTTGAAACTGTCTCACCAAACCATGCCGATGTTAACAGCTGGTCGGATTACCCTTACAAGCGATCAGAGGGGATGGGAGCCAATACATGAGCTTCATTGTTTTCAGCGCCGCAGACAAGACCAACACAAATTCCCATTTGACGTTTACAACCTATCCTGGTTTCTACGAGCTCTCAAATAGCTAAGATGGCTCCACAGCAGAGCGCGCTGCGGCCGGGAGATTTAACTACTCCTCTATTCTAGCCCTGCTTTAGCTCTTTCCTGAAAGCATCAATTGGAAGAACCCACATGAGATCCGTCAGTCTACAGCGACAGTAAATCCCTACGAAAAGTACTCGATGGTAAAGAGCGGCTGGCGAGCAATATTGACCATTTCGCCTCTTGAAAAGTTACCTGATCGAGTACCCCGATGAATGCATGTTAAACCTCTGACGTCTGAGACTCCATATAAGTACTCACATAAAGCGGTTATATATCTATCGGATCTCAAAGCCAACTGAAAAATTCAATTGGGATCCATGAAGTAGATATTCACCAGATGAGTTGGCTCAACTCAAATCCGTCTTGTTGGAATGAATCTTTACTATCGCAAACTTCCTCCTTAAGTATTACATAATTCTGAACTTAATGCTTTTTCGGTGTTGCAGCCAATACCCGGTTAAAATATAATGTACCAAGTTAAAATAAAATAAATTATTAACATAGGTTTAACTTTTGTCCAAGATAGCATATTACGTTGAGCCAGCAGAGATTTCTTGTACTTTCTGTCATCTACTTTAGATAGCACGTGTTACACTTTAAACCGTCATAATACATGTGGATGGATAGTAATAACTTATTCAAAATAACTGGTCTGTGTTATCAAGCTAAGATGTCTAGCCACGTTTTGATATATTATTATGCTGACTATAGAGAAATATATTTTCCGTCGAGCAAACAGACGTTATAAATATTTATTTGGTTGTGGTTTATTTCCCACGAAAAATTTTAAACAATTAATGAGAGGGAATAGAATAAATATTATTAGATGATTTTAGTTGGGGTTCGGTCAAGGTAGATCCAAAAATTAAAAAAAAATGTATTTCTTAATAAAGGTTTATCTGCCAACGTTTCGGCTTACATAGTGACTGAGTCATGGAAATGTGAACTTATGAACAGGACGTCCCCTCTCATCTTCATGATAGCCCAGAAGATGGCTTACAATGTAAGCCGAAACGTTGGCAGATAATCCTTATTTAAAAAATACATTTTTTTTTTTAATTTTTGGTTATACCTTGACCGAACCCCAACTAAAATCATCTAAGAATAATATCTACAGTCAACAAACTCTCTTTTTGAAAAAAGAATATTGTGGTGGGAATTTAATAAGTTATCTAGCTCGTCCCGGTGGTGCAATGGATAGCATACCGGCCCGGCAAGTAGGAGATCCAGGTTCGTTTCCTGGCTGGGACAGATAGATTTTTGTATTCTATTCCCCCTCATTAATTGTTTAAACAGACGTTAAGTTTAATTTTGGGAGGCTGAAATATTTTTTAAAAAATGTTGGGATTCTGTTCCAATCTCGAAATAAATGTTATCTGCAGCTTTACTTGTAGTCTACGTAAGAGAAAGGAGCGTACTGAAAAGAGGGGTTCGCTGGAGGATGGCCACAAGGAGACAGATGGTCCTCGAGAAGAGATAGCCAGAGAGAGGGGCCTTTCTCTCGCCACCACTTTCCCGAGCTGCCTCAACTTTCAGCTGACGAACACTGCCTGTATTCCAGAATCCACCGCTGAGCCAGCACGTTTCAACTGTTGACAGCGGAAAAATATTAACGTTGATCCGTTCGACTCTTACAGAGTATTTATTCCATTAAAAGATAGGTAATTAGATTTTGTTTTTAATGAAAAATGTCAATTGCCTACTGTGTAGTGCATCCGAAACGTAAGCTGAATAACTGGAAAATAACTTAGCAATAAAACTTATTTCAACTCCTGGAAATCGTGGAATCCAGTTCTAAATCTATGTCATGAAGAGTTTAAACTCAAATTAAAAGTGTTAAAATGAGTTCACACCTTTCAACAGCAAGGGCGAGCGTAGAAAATATTTACTAATTTAACTTTACCTTTTAAGTCAAATTACGTTTAAAGCAGTGATATCAATACGCCCAGTTCAACGTCAGAAGTAAATACTCTGATTCAACCAATAAGAAATTGTAAACTTCGGCCATCATACAGAAAAAAAACGGTTGAACAAACAGACATATATATATATAGAGGCTAAAAGAAAAGAAAAGAAAGAAAGCTAAATCATATATAAATACCTAATGAAATATGAAAATGTTGGTCGAACCTCGACCATTTCATCCTCCCAGTTCACAACGGTTAACTTATAACTTCATGTGAAATGTGATTAAATTAGTCATTTTCGAGTTATTAGAAGCCAATGAATTTGAACTGTTTGGTGATTCTAATTTTTTTCTACTATAAATTAAGATTAGTACAAGTTAATTTAAAATTATATTATCAATAGTAGAAATAATATCAGCTTAATAGATGCACACTTTTGTTCAACAACAATTTGATAAGAAAAATAAAAGAAGCTGTATAAAAACTAATGTGGACAAGCATAGTGCCCTGATGCTACCTGTAGAACAGGTAATATTTCACAGGTAGTTGTGGGCTAGCTACCTGTCATGTACTGGAAATAGCTGCAGTTACCTCTCCCCGAACTAATACATGTTTCCTGGGAATATGTGAATAGCCAAAGTAGAAGGGGCAAAAAAAAAAAAAATTTTCAGCCAGAAGGATATGTTTTTGTGCATTATTAAATATGAACTCCTTTCTCCCTTCAACGCATGACCCATATAGGATATTCCGTACATCACAGCACATGTACATTTTCGAGATGAAGTTACAAATCACGGAAAATAACAGAAGATTTCAGAGTACAGAGTGCCCTTTCTCATACATCACAGTACATACTCTCATACGAAAGACTCGAAAATATAGAAAGATAGTTATAGAAGCAATAGAATAATAGAAGCCAGGTCTGTTATATTCATCGTCAAACATACAAATAAATAAGTAAAAACAAGTTCTGAGATGATTTTAGTTGGGGTTCGGTCAAGGTAGTTCCAAAACCATGTCATGGAAATGTGAACTTAGGGACAGGACGTCATCTCTCATCTTCATGATAGCCCTGAAGATGACTTGTAATGTAAGCCAAAATGTCGGCAGATAATCCTTTATTAAAAAATACATTTTTTAAATTTGTGTTTTTTGGATCTACCTTGACCGAACCCCAACTAAAATCATCTCAGAATAATATCTACGGTCTAAAAAACTCTCCTTTTGAAGTAAAAACAAGGAATTTGAGAATAAATGCCGATAGTTGAATGAAGATAAAATTATAGCATGCTAAGCCTAGCATAGGCAAATTAACAGAAAAAGACACGTTACGCTTAGATCTAATTCAATATGTTATCGATGAGAGCTTAAAACCAATATGTCCTTAACACCAGCTTTAATGATAACTGATACAAACTTTTTTCACAAACACATAATAATAATATATCACTAAATTATGATGCATTAATACACTAGCTTTTATCGATAAATATGTTACACTAGAGCCTGAAGATATCAACAACAATACGACAAAATATTACAATTATAAAATAAATATTTATAATTTTTTTCCCCCCTAATCTAGGAAAGGAAAAAAGAAAGAAACTTTATTCTGGGACTAACAGAGTCCACTTAAATAACATTAAGTGAATTTTACAAAAGGCCTTTTCTGGCTCAAAAATATACATTAATTATAAATAAATAAAACAAATAAAAAGTATTTATAAAAAGAGGTGTTGAAAATTCAATAAACACTTGAACAAAAAAGAAATTTACTCGAAGCTGACATTGTTAAGTTAATAATCCATAACAATATGATTGGGGAAAGAAAATGAAAAAACAAAACAAAGAGCGAGCTTATAACTGGTAAAGGAAATAAAATTCAATGTGATGTACATATTTAGCGAAAAAACCAACTCACACAAATTCCATTAATTTACATACATTCCACACGCACATCAAATTCATTCAATCATTAATAAGCAAAATTCACAGTTAGGAAGATTCAGTTTCGATGGACAGAAAATACTGAAAAAGGAGAGATTTGAAAATGGCAAGAGAAGGAGAGGACGTCGAATATTTGATGGTAGGGAGTTCTTTCCAAAGGCTAGCAGGAGCTAGGAAAGAGCTGTGAAAAGATGTAGTTCTATGTAAGGGAGTGTAAAGAGAAATAAAGACAAAACCAACATATTTTGAGTGAACCTGTTTTTGGCTCCCTTAAAGAAAGCTCAATAAAACAAAGTATAAATATTTTATTTGGTTGTGATTTTTATCCCACGTAAATTATAAATAATTCATGAGAGGGAACAGAATAAAGAAAATCTATCTGTCCTCGCCAGGAATCGAACCTGGATCTCCTGCTATCCGGGCCGTTGTGCTAAGCCGTTACACCACAAGGACTAGCTAGTGAACTTCGTCTTAAGTCGACAAAATGTATGACAATGTCAGCTCCTTCGAGTTTAAGACGAAGTTCTCGTCTTTCTCGTAAGTTAGGCTCTCGCTAGTGTAGAGGGAGTTTAATGAGATATCTAGCTAGTCCTTGTGGTGTAACGGCTTAGCACACAGGCCCGGATAGCAGGAGATCCAGGTTCGATTCCTGGCTAGGACAGATAGATTTTTTTATTCTGTTCCCTCCCATTAATTGTATAAAACAAAGTATGTTTTTCCTATAATCGTGTGACGGCCCACCTCTGAGGAAAACCGGCAAGGACTACGTAAACACCAGCGAAATGGCCACTGCAGTATTCGCCTCCGAGTCTCTCGGCACCCGGGCAAGGAGCACGCCAGGGAACCACCCCCAAGAAGAAGCGATATATTTGCAAATGGAGAGCGAGAGAAGGGAGCTTTCTCTCGCCCCAAGCTTTATGAAATGAGACTGGTGGGAGGACGAGAGAGTCGCTCTCTCCCCCGGGTGAAAGTAGGGGGGGTCCTCTCTTCACTTCCTAGCGAGAGCCCGAATTACAGGCTAACAATCAAAGTAAGACACCCCCTGCGCAAACCTACAAACCTACCGCCATGTAACACAAAATGGCAAAAAACAACAACAAACAGTTACAACAAAACCAATTTTGTACTTTCATTTGACCTTGGTCAATCTCAAAATTTGATTCACTTATAAAATCTCATTTTAGAAGATCCAAAATAGTGATTTGAACTAATGAATTTGGTGTTATATATAACCATCTTCTGTTGGCGAGCGCTTTCGGCCAAGAAGATGGACAATGTCCGAAAGTGCTCGCCAAGAGAAGATGGTTTGCAGAAACCAATGAAGACGGATAATAGAAGGTATGATAGTTCTATATTCATTGGTGGTGGAAATAACCTTTTAGATTATTTTCATGAAAATAATACTAAATTTCAAT
>KZ806880.1:485849-507461 GCA_000696205.2 Oncopeltus fasciatus
ATATATTTTATACCCCAAACGGGTCATTCTCGCCTTAGTGTCTCTCAAACATTTTTGATTTTAAGAGATCTTCATTTAATCCTATCTCAAGCGCTTTAAACCTTAATAGGTCATCCTAGTTTTATATTGGGGATTCTATTGAGGATAACCCTTTACGATGGAAAACATTTGAACGAAAAGGAAGTAACTGGGATGAAGGCAAAGTCGTTATTATTTCGCCCTAATTATTGGATTTGTTTCTTCTCCACTCTTATGATTTTAGTCAAAAACATACAGCCGATTTATCTTTGTTTTAAAAATTATGGAAGCATTAGTGTGTGGGAAAGAACACGTGCGCACGCACACGGTTGTAAGTATGTATAATTTTTAGAAATCAACCGTTCATCAAGTCTCCTAGGCAGAGGAGACCGGTAAGGAATCGAGGAAATGTCTGCTGACAACTACATTACTGGTAATGGGTGGATATGTCGGTAGACAGACAAGGAATATTTAGACTTTGCGGCGCTTGCTAAGGGCCGAAAACCCGCGAACTGTCCGGAGCCTGAAGCCAGGCGAGAATCACACACTGCCAGCCGGGAGTCAAGTGACTACTGCGGGGAGAATGAGATCATTGAAGCCTTTTCCTCGACTCATCCATCAGATAGCCGTGAAGAGAGCAAATATTTGGCGAATATTATGTCCTTCTCCTCTCCTTGTTCCCATTAGAGCAAGCTCCACATCCCACCACTACACGTCCTCACTGCCATGAAAAAACAACATTTAATCCCAACAAAAGTATCTTTTGAGCCTGCTTTCCTGATATATATATATATATATATATATATATATATATATATATATATATATATATNACTATATATATATACATTTTTAAAAATAATTTTTAAGGTTATCCACGTTTTGAGTGCTAAAACAATAATTAACTGAAACGAATTGATGGTAGTAATATGTTCCAGCTAAATTATGACAACTGTTTTGAGGCAAAATGGATTCAATGTGGCTTGCTCGTAATCGCCCGACACGAGTTGTCTTGGATCTTCGTTCACATGATCTGTTCATGGATATAACACAATAAGAATTCTTTGAGCTGTACTCTAGTAACTGTTAACGCCTCGAGCTCGCAATTCTTCAGATGAAATTGTATTGTCAAGGTGTTCTTATTGGTTTAAGGAATCACCAAAAAAATAAAAATGTCGATATCTTCGTACTGTTTTACATGAACCGAAAAATTAACTAAAAATGTTTCATCATTGCATACTTTTACTACCAACAATGGGATCTATTTCTTTGTTCAAAGATCTCACTCATATTGATTAATGAATTATAAAAATAAATTTTGGTAATGTATAATGACAGACAGTCAAGGTTCCTTCAGAAACATTTTTGTGTATGAAGGATTGGAGAAAATTGAAAATGCCCATGAATGACTCACTAAAACCGCCATGGGAAGAGGCAGTACACCGATCATGGGGACTACAAGTTTTGGAAAGGAATTCTCCAGGGACGATGCCGACAGTCGATGGGCGCTGAGAGACAGACATCTCCAGCCCTAGGAGAAGGGCCGCCTCCCGAGAGAAAGTAGGACGAGCTCTGACGTAACATCCCCAGCTGACTGGCCGCTCTCCCACAAGGGAAATTAGTCCTTCACACACCGAAATAACTATCCTCCAGAACGCAGCTCCCAGTCCACCTCTCCTTCAACACAACATCTACTGTGATTTAAGTTACTCCTAAGGGCTGGGTGAGACAGTGTCACCAACCACTCCCCTTCCCGACTGAAACCAACAGGCATGAGTGAATGAAGATTTTGAAATTTTAGTAAAATCTTAAATTAAATGAATTTAGTGAGATGGCAAGGTACTGTTCCGCTAGAGACGACAAACCTGTTGAGTAGGCATATAATTTGGAGGTCTAAGTTAACGAAATCTCGTTTTTTCGAGGATCACACAATACCAAGTAGCATAATACAAACTTCAATCCTTAAAAAAGTAAGAGTTTGTAAAGGGACCGGCCATAAATCACTGCTATCCTGAATGTTTTCCGAAGACGAAATGAGGCGAAAGAATACAAATCAAAAACATTACAAAAAAAAAAAACTTCACAAAATGTTTCAAGACCAATCACATTAGCTTGTTCGTAAGGTAGACTTCCAGCAATAACTGATTTTTATTTGAGTCGTAAAACAATCTAGCATAGTATTAGATATTTTTGTTGGGGTTTGGTCAAGGTAGATCCAAAAAGATACAAATTATAAAAAAAAAATGTGTACTTTTTTAAATTATCTGCCATCGTTTCGGCTTAATTGTAAGCCATCTTCAGGGCTATCATGAAGGCGAGAGAGGACGTCGTGTCCATAAGATTCCATTTTCATGACTAACTGGATCTTGTTGACACAAAGTCCCCTTTCACCATCATTATAGCCCAGAAGATGGCTTACAATGTAAGCCGAAACGTTGGCAGATAATTATAAATTATTAACTGCAAAATATTTTAAAATGACTAACTTAAACTGGTGCACCGAAGCACAGAAGGATTGTAGACTGTGAAAGGTTATTTACAAAGCAAATTTTTTTCTTTTTTTTTTTTTAAAAGGAAAGTAATAACTCAGAGAGAGTGGATTAAAGTAAAAGTGTCGCACCGGAAAGCTATAGATAATACACATTGCACAATAAAATAGTAGTATTCTTAGAAGTGACAAATTTTGTTTAATTAATTCATTATGTTATTTCAATTTGTAAAGATAATTATGAGACTGAAGCAAGGAAAATCCAAACAGAAAACTTATCAAATGTTATAAGTGAGACACTGGACATTAAGAATGACTCGGAAAATGAGCCAAAAGTATGATGGGAGATCAAAAAGTTCTCGGTCTGACCTAAAAGGGAATGAAACTAAAACAAAATATATATATATACATAAATTAATTAAAAAACAAACAAAACCCAAATAGTAATTTCTTCTATGGAACCAAAATAAGCATTAAAAGCCTCTTTGAGTTGGACTTCATTTTTAAATCGCCTTCCCCTGAGGTCCTTTTTAAAGAATCTGGAACAGAAAGTAGTCACTGGGGTCTAGTAAGAAGGATGGATGATTAAATCAACGCCCTATGTATCAATCGTGGCCATCACTTTACAGGAGGTGTGTATGGTGGCTTTTGACCATTACTAGGCAACTACATTGACTTCTGTAGATAGAATGTAGGAGGAGCCAGGTTTGGATAAAAACCGCAGAACGATAAGAATTAGTTTGCAGCAATCGATTTTCTCTTTCCTTTAAGCAGCTGAGAGGTTCGAGGGAACCCAATGTGCACTGACCTTTGACATGCGAAGGTAGGAGTGTTTCCGTACTTAGAACGGTAGTATCCGATACTCCAACCTTCCCTGTCATCTCCTTCTTCCTTAAATGGCCATAATTGAGAACCAAGTCCTTAATGCGGCCGATGATATCTGGGGTGGTCGCTTCTACAGGCCTTCTTGGACGCGAGTCGTTTCTAAAGATTCTCGCCCCACCTTAAATAAACTACAATAATTTTATTGTACTACATCAAGGAGAGTCTCCATACACTTTCTGTAGGCGATCAAAAATTTCTTAAGGATTTATGTCTTCTTTCACTGAAATTTTCATGGCATCTCTCTACTCAATGCTGCCCATCTTAATGGAAATTGAAAACTGATGAAATTGAAAGTATTATAAGTACTAAACACGAAATGGCAGGATTATGAAAATTTGTGAGAATATAACTATTGATTAGATAAACATGATAAGGTTTAAGTTCTTTATCTTAATTCCCTTTTTCATAGGTAGGCCTAGAATTTTTCGACCTCTCCTCTAATCTGATTATTAAAGGAGGGCGATAAGAAATGTTTAGATACGAATGAGAAAGTTGTAGTTAAGTCTAAAGATTGCAAGAAAGGCGAGAAGGGGGTTACATGTCGACACTAGAGAAAGTGAACTGTGCACGACTTGAGCAAAATCTCTTCTGGCGAAAACAATAGTTGGAGAGAGAGGGCGAACGACTTCCTCTCCGGAAGTAATGGCTCCAGCTTACGACAACAGTTCGCCGAGAAAAGAGTTCAGTAGAGTTGAATGAATGAAAAGAAGTTATGGATATTTGTCCATTGAATAAATCATTATATACACTGCGTGTGATATTGTATTAGAATGGCCTGACTTAAATACGCAGGGAAATTATTACGAACTACTCGCAAGTTTTTCTAGTCACTAGCTCCTTAAACTATTATGATGGCCTGTGAGTACCCTTACCGGAACTCGGGGGCCTGAACCTTGTGAATCCTCTTAGCGGAATCATACTTCTTATCGCAATAATTCTGTTCCTTGTTCTTACTCTTCCTTAGACATATTAGCCCATCTAAGGGACGTTCCTAACTTCACTTATGTCAGCTTCTTCAAGTCTTCATTTCCGATCTCGCACTACTCCAAGACAGCTTCAAATTCATTAACACCGTGGGCATCTCCCAAACAGGGGCTCGCTGAGCTCTTATCTCCACAAAAAGAAATAGTTTCATTCATTTATCACCACGATAGGCATATGTTTTGTTCACGGCCCATTAATGCAGTAAGAGATTGCAACAATTTTAATAGCTTTTTCTTCAATCTATTACAAAAATTGGGTCCATGCCAGCATCTCATCCAAAGAATTTTACTTTCTCCTCACTATTTTCTTTTTCTCTGGGTTTTTCTTCAGATCTTGCACATTGAACCCATCTTTAATTAGACTATTAAGCCACTTTTAACAGGTACCTTAACTTATTCTCAAAAATCCCATTGAAGAAATAAATGCCTATTGCAATATTAAGAGAATCATTACTCAAAACTAATCCATCCTATTTCCTGATCATATTCTTCACAACTTCTTTTAAAGATATGCCTTGATTAGCGTGCGTCCACACTTTCAAAGATGTCCACTTTCGACAGAAATATAGTAATTGAATTTTTTGAATTGAAAAATGTAAGTTGTATACAACTAGATATGACCCACAAATATCCTTAAAAAAAGTTCCAGACTCATTCATTTTTAAGTTTAAAGACAATATATTAACAAATATTTAAAGTAAAAACGAAAACACTAATAATAATGTTATATTTCTTTTTTTTTTTGCTATGTTAGCCTCCCTTGCAACCACTTAGGGTCATTGGAGGGAGGGGCTATCTATAGGTTGCCACCCCATTCTAAACACCCATGGCTCAGGACAAGCTTCTATATTATAAATAAAAGATTGACCTGGGCGGGATTCGAACCCGCAGCGTCAGGATTGCGAGACCTGTACAGATCCCCTGAGCTAGCCTGGCGCTCCTAATAATGTTATAAGTTGATAAGTTGTAAGTTAGGTAGTTAAAAAATATATCAAATTAAAGATTTCAAATTTTGGCCTTCATGTAAATATCCCTTTTCAATTGAGAAAATCCCTCAAGCTCAGACTCAAATTTTGCAGTACACCTATTAGACACCACCACGCAATTGAAATGTTTTAAAAAAGCCAGCCATTGCACATTAACTTACTAGCTAGATGTTATGTTCTGGGTTAGGGACAGCACTCTAGGAGAGGCAACACTTTACAGAGCACAAAAAACTCTTAAAAATGTTAATAGAAGTTAACAAAACACCCTGTTAGTGACAGAAATATAGAAAAAAAATCTCACTCTATGATGCCGGTTATATGTAACGATGGTTTTTCTTTCTGGAAAAAAAACAATAGTATGAATATTATATCGTCTTCTAACAAATATTATCTACAAACTTACAAATAAAGAGGATCGGAGCAGTGCTGAATGAGAGTGTAATCCAAGTACAGTTACTGTACTTACGAGGCCAAACAGCGAACTGGTTCGGCAATCCCAAAAAGATCTGTTTCCTCCTCAACATCCCGAGACCCGTCGTGTCGGGTCGTTCATCCTGGGAGGTTAAAAGTGTCTTTCAAAGTCCCCCCGGAACATAGAATGGACGCATGGTACTGCGAAAACGTTCAGAGGAAAAACACTGGACATTGCTTAAGAGTTACTGTGCATAGCAAGATATAGCGTTCTAGGGAGAGGGGGAGGGGGTTAAAAGCATCATAAATTGATAAATACTTAGACGATTTTAGGTTCTATTTGTGACTTTGGCTTGAATTGTAAAGCATTTCTATTTAAGAGGAAATGTTTTAAAGTAAAGGAGTCAAGATGTCTTTTCATGTTCTCCAATTTTCAACGATAAATAAAATTTCCGTTTTCTATGTTTAATGCAATACGGTTCACAATGATTGGGCTAAGAGTTTAAATCATTCCTTCTGTTTTTAAGGAACATTTTAATATTCAGTATATTAGACCAATATAATATATTTATTAGACCTAATTTTATGTCTCACTTCGTAACTCAAGTTTGTTTTTTTTTCTCGTATATTGGTAATCAAGTTAAGCCATATATATTTATGTAGGTTTTATTTTTGTAAAGTAATGACTTATTTGAAAATGTATAACTATTGATAAATGCAAGAAATTTAAGAATACACATTTTAAAGTAATAGAATTAAGTCCTATCTATTGTAACTGTGTAAATGACTTCAAATCTTCGGCTAAACTTATATTAAATACTTAATTGTATACTTTTGATTTACCATTTTTTTTTTTTTCCCCAATTTTCCTGTATAATTAAATTCATCTTTGGTAATTTATATTAATGGTATATAACAATATCTGTACTACTTATGAGTAGGTTATTACTTCAACTTAATAACTTAAGTTATTAAGTTAAGTAACTGAGTGACATTTAAAATGTTTCTAACCAAACTTTGGATTCCAAGTAAGCATCCACTCCTAATCAGCCCAGCTTGCTTAATTATGGGAAATATTTATGTTTATGAATAATTATCTAAATATTGACCACCGAGTTATGTTGCGTTCATATGAAAATCGAGGGATACATGCTCTATGTTCGAGGTTTATCCCCACTCCCTGTGGTATTATTATAGGAGCACAAAACTTGAATCGTTTAAATAAAGTATTTTATTAAATAAACATAATGCCAGCTGAAGTTAAATGACAATAAAGCCTTTCGTAACTTCCAGGAAGATAGGGAGCCGAACTGAGTCTAATACTCAAATGGTGTGTTTTTTTGACCGTAGATATCATAAAATGTTTTTTTGTTGGGGTTCGGTAAAGGTATTTAAAAAAAAATAAAAATTAAAAAAAATATGTATATTGGCAGATAATTTATAAAATACACATTTTTTTTAATTTGTATTTTTTTTTTTTTTTTTTTGGATCTGCCTTGACCGAACCCCAACAAAAAAAATCTAATGAGTCTAACTCTTCCACAGCCACAGCACACTCCTAGGAAGTATTTGAAGACTCCAAGAGAGGTCTACAGTCTACAAATAACATGAACTTAGAGCATTGACTATTTCTCAGATCCGACAAAACTGATAGCCACAAAAATGTATCTATCTCATTATGTGGGTTAAATGATACAGCCCTAATTTTGTTTTATTTATTTTTTCTAAATATATTAATAAGAGACGTTTAAGAAATAATAAATTGTCTCTTTTCAGGTTTTTATTTATTAATCACACGAATGACATCATTTAGAGTAAAATTTTTGACACCTTGTCGATACTAGACAAAATTATTCACTATGGCTTGTTACTTTACAGGAAGATAATTAAATTTAAGCGCTACATAGACCGTTAAACGTCTAAAATTCAGCAAAATTGGGTTATAAGAGCGGGGCTTAATTTCAAAATCAAAATTTCGGTAAAAATATTTAAACAATTAGACTGGAATTACCCAAACTCGATGTACTGACAATATAAGAATAATTGCCTTCAATATAATAAACAAAAAATGTAACATAAAATAATGTATTACACATTTATATAATAAAGTGAAAAATTTCAATTTATTTTCTACCTAAATTTGAAGGAAATGAAGAAAAAACTCTCAAATACGACCAACAGGGGAAGAGGCTATATAATACATAAAAATCATTGTTTAAGGATCTTTTTTTGTAATGGGACAAGATGGCAAACTTTAGTGTAAAGTTTAAGTAAATTTTTAATAAAAAGGATGCAGAAGGATCCATACCTCCTTTTACGCAGCTTCTTCAGTGAGATGTGTTTGCACCAACACAAACACTAGGTCGATATTATGAGGAGCAAGGGGACCAATTAGTAGTCATCACCTCGGCCACCGGTAGTTCGTGGCACGCATGCAACCACATCCAGACCAGTTTTACATTGAACCATGAGTTTTGAAACCACTACTAAATCTGAATAAGAAAGTTTTCAAAAATTTTAAATTGTACCCCTACAAGTTCTTCATGTATCGAATAACAACCAATACAAAAATAGTAAAAATTAAAGAGAATGTCCTTGGAAATAAATGAAGGTCTGCGCCATTTAAATAAGGTCACAACTTTTATTCTACTTTCGAATACATGTTATTCATCAGTGAAATATCTTTAAAAATAGTTAAGAAAAGTTGTTGGTTATCCGTTCGCTCTATCAGTCACGCAGGAGCTGCGCAAACCAAGCAGATAACTACGTGTTCAGAGAGATAGAGGAATGGTGGCGCTAAGTCTAGGGTCACTAGATCGTCTGGGAAGGGCGAAGAGTCAACCAAACGCTTTCCATTCACTTCGAGACGATTAATAAATATAGTTTTCAAAATGCTTTTTTCGTAAAATTGATAAGATAATTTTAAAAATACACATTTTTTAAAATTTGAATTTTTTGGATCAACCTTGACCGAACTCCAACCAAAAAACATCTAATTATTGCATTTTATAACGTCACACGTTATACACATTCAAGATTTCAATTTGGACTTCCCGAACCCTCTCTCTCCTTCCTCTTGGGCAATTTCAGCCATTAAAGAACTCGTCATTAAGTTTGAAAAAGGAAGATTAAATAGTAAATTTGATTAAATTTCATTTCAGAAATCGCTACGCAAGAGCGCGTAAGGACTAAATATGTGTGCTTGTGTGCGAACATGTTTATGGCTTCCACTATGTTAAGATCGGTGAAGAATCGAAGATATTTTTCAAAAAACGAGCCGTGCCACCAAAGTAAATAGCTCGATTTCTCACGAAAAATATGCTTAAATCTAATCTGTTAAATGTTATGCAAAACAGAAAATTTAATTTTCACAAAGGATACATCTTAATAAGAATCCTAAAGCATAAGATCAGAATCCCATTTGTATGACATATACATTTCAAAATTGATATATAAACCATAATTCATCTTTAACTGATAAGAAATGAAACAACTTTTTTCGACTCCCTCTGAAGTACGCTTCACTCAGTTTAAATTTTGTAGTAACATACTATATTCCTTGTAATACCGTTATTATGGGAATTTAAATAAATTTACAGTTAAAATCTAGTAGAAAAGAAACTAAGAAAGCGGAAAAATATTTTAAACATTTTTGATAGTAATATAGAATAACGAAAAATGTAATATTCCAGTGAATCAAATCATATTCTACTGTAATCAAACGGTAAAGTCGTTATGGCAATCCTAACATGGGGTGAGAAGCCTTCAACCCTCCCGTCCTTCTAACATTCTTAAATACCTTTCTCAATGTGAGTCTTTTGTTCAAATGTTTCTTGTACAAAAAAAAAAAAAAAAAAAAAAAAAAAGCATAAATATTGGAAAATTACTTATACACTTAATGTTTTCTACACAATACTGTAAACAGACTTTTACAGTATAAACAGATGTAGATTGTAAGGATTCTATATACATGCCACGAGAAGGGATGTTTAGTTCTTGGTAACATCGGAGCATTGGAAGGAGTAGTTCATTTCAGGGCACAAACAGAGAAAACTTTTCAGATGACTATCTCGGTAAGTTTCTTATCTAAAACTACCATAATAGCAGTATATTACACTATAAAAATTTTATATTGTATATTACAATATAAATATTTAAAAAAATGGAAGCTTTGGAAGGGGTATACCTTTTAAGTGAGCTTAGCTACTGATCAAGTAAGGAATATATAACTTACCCGCAATTCTCACAATACTATGCTACCATTTGAATCTTAGTAAAATTAAACCAAGGGTCCTACGTTTTATAACAACTTATTTTTATTGAACAAATGTTTGAGGCTTCATTAGAATTACCAGTCTAAGCCTTAAGCAGGGGCACCAGGGCAGCTTGGGGGATCCGTACTGGTCTCGCAATCCTGTCGCTGCAGGATCGAATCCCGCCCAGGTCAATCTTTTATTTATAAATAAAGGCTTGTCCTGAGCCATGGGTTTTTAGAATGGGGTGGGAACCACACTAACCTGTAAGCTGTCAGTTTACAGTATTGTGTAGATAGCCCCTCCCTTCATAACCCTAAGTGGATGAAAGGGAGGCCAATACTATTAGAAAAAAAAGAAAGAAGTATAATGCACCGTAAGTATTGCACAAAGTAGCTCTGTACAAGAAGAAGAGCTCCGGTTAGTTTTAGTATTTTGGCAGAGCGAAACAGCAAAAAACAGAGTGTTGGTTTCTCACTTTCCAAGGAATAAATGATTAATTTGGGTAGGCCGTTAAGGTTGGCCCAAGTTGATTTTTTTTTACAGAGAAAAGTGATACAGCATAAGTATTACAGAACTGAACATCTCTATGTTGAAATCGCATCGCTAATGACCGCCAAGGCTAGTCAATTCAGTGTCCTTTACTCCTACTTCCCCAAGTCTAATTTTTAGCAATTTACGAATCCAAACAATGGTATTTAAATAGATAACGAATTTGCTTTGAAAGAGGGGAGGTGACCAACTCTCTTGCAAATACTCATTAAAAATACTATTAAATTCTACAAGGCAGCTCAGGGATATTCTCCATTTATAGTTAATTTTTAATATCTCGATATAATCATTTAATTGTGCATTTAAATGGGAATAAATCTGTATATATTACTAGTTATGAATTATTTGTAAGTATGACATAGAGAATAAATGTTAGAATTACATCCACTAACTTGTAGAGGTCTTACAAAGAAATTAGTCACATTAAATTCGGTCCCCCCCTTCCGTAAATCCCCCCTTAATTACTGCTTTTTTTTTTTTTTTTTTGCTGTGTTAGCCTCCCTTGCAAAAGCACTTAGGGTCATTGGAGGGAGGGGCTATCTACAGGTTGCCACCCCATTTTAAACACCCATGGCTCAGGACAAGCTTCTATATTATAAATAAAAGATTGACCTGGGCGGGATTTGAACCCACGGCGTCAGGATTGCGAGACCCGTACGTATCCCCTGAGCTAGCCTGGCGACCCAATTACTGCTTTCGATCACAGTTTAACAATTGAGACTAAAATATCTTAATATCAGATGTATTTTTGTTGGGATTCGGTCAAGGTAGACCCAAAAAAATACAAATTTTAAAAGTGTGTATTTTTTAAATTTTGTATTTTTTTTGGGATCTACCTTGACCGAACCCCAACACATCTAACAAGAATATCTACGGTAAAAAGAAACTCTCCATTTAAAATATCTTAAATACACTGTTAAAAAAAAAAAAAAAAAAAAAAAAAAAAAAAAAACGCACACCTTACACTCGCACACCACTCCTGTTCAACAAAGGCTGTTTCTGCTTCTAGGGATGACCAGGCGTCCCAAGGAAGTCTGGATAATGTTAGCGGGGTTATCTTGAAAACTGCTTATTTAAGCTTTTCGGAGTGAGCTAGATAGGATCCCTATGACCTCTACTAATCTATAAAATACAACTTCAAGTAATTACTGACAGTTTTTCTAATCCCTTAAACTATTTCATTGATTGTATTCAATTCCTGAAGTAGTAAGATTATAGTAATACACATTGGTCTCGGCCAGTTCTCCATGTAACTCCCTTTCTGTCATACCTTCCATTGTCCTTCATTGGTTTCTGCAAACCATCTGTTGGCAAGCGCTTTCGGACATTGTCCATCTTTTGGCCGAAGACATGCGTTCACTGTCACTGTCTGTATTCAACTAGCCTAGCCAGCAGTTACAGCAATACAGACAGACAGTGAACGCATGTATTCGGCCAGAAGATGGACAATGTCCGAAAGCGCTCGCCAACAGAAGATGGTTTGCAGAAACCAATGAAGACGGACAATGGAAGGTATGACAGTTCTATATTCAATGGTGGTGGAAATAACCTTTTAGATTATCTACCTAACTACCTTTCTTTTGCAAACTCGTCGGGCAAAACCCATTACTCTTTAATAAACCCTCTCTATACTACTATAATACATAGAAATATATCCGTAAATCCCTAGACTGACTGGGGGAGGGGGGTATTGAGAGCCCCTTAAAGATTTGTGGTTCCTTGGCCCCGGGTGTGAGGGGAAAGGTGAGGTTCGAGAGCTGTCCCAGAATCACACTGACCTGCGCGCGCACGGGAAATGGGTTGTAGACCGCTCCACAAACCTGTCCTCCTATCACTTCCACCCCTACTTTCGGCACATTCTTCCAATCATCTTACCTTCATAGACCGCTTTAAATTGCGATAACAATTGTGAATCACACGCAAGATGATGTCTTATCCTACAACTTGGTGTCAACAAATTCTTCAAAAACAAGCGTAATTAAACTTCTAGCCATACAATTAATTCCTTCGTTAAAGATCAATATGAAAAATAACCTTCTAGATATTGGCAGAAATGATAAGGCCCGTTGAGTTGCTCAATTGTTCAATGGGTTGGAGAGGGCACTCATTGGGCAGAAGGTCAGTCAGCCTTTAATTAAATGAATTTTAAAATCCGAATTATTTCAGTTCAATGCATATTTCTAAATTCGGATGTTTAAGCTAATTACATCCACCCCAAACAAAAAAGAAGGCATTTAGAAAATCTAATCGAATTACTGATAATCTTTTCAATTCTGGTAACTTGATTGCAGTCTGCCCAGGCGAAGCTCAGATAGAAGATACTATGAAGTAAAGTACTTTACTTTTCAAAGGGAAGCTAACAATGGAATTAGAATCTAATATGATACATCAGAGATTATTTTGGTGTGAGATGTTACTTAATTCCTACTCTTAAGCAGGGAAAACAAGCGTTATACGTTGCTATCAGGACACGGGCTTTTGGAGAATTTCAACAAGTCCAGACCGATTTTACATGCGGGAAGCTAAAGAATATGGCCCACATAAATGTATGTATGTGTTGTCAGTACGCACTCTAGCGTCCGCAAGATTTTTAAGTAAATTATATCAAATTTGGTCTTTAAGCTTCGTAACGCAAACCGATAATGGCTGAAATCTGGAGGGGGGGGGGGGGGGGGGGGGAGTTTAGAAGGAGAAAAAAAATGCACTTTAAAAATTATATTAAAAATTTACTTTCGAGTATTGAGTGGCACCCCTTACTTTAAAATAAAGAAATATAACTAGATATTTACGCTTTTTCATTACAAGCCCTTGAAATTATTAATTTTTCAATGAAGTCGAATGAGGGAGACCAAAATATGAAATCATAGTATCTTCGGTGTTAGTTAAGTTACAAGAAAGTTTACAGAACATAATAGGTCTAAAATGTCTCTTTTTTAACGTTTACGTACTATAACACTAACAAAAAAACTCTTTAGGAAATGAATTTACAAATGTTGCAACTATGGAACAGCACTTCCCCCACTCAACCCAGCAAATTTAAACAGTCACACTTTTTATGCTTATTATATTATCTAGGTTTTAAATTAAATTTCCCCATGCATTTTCAATTATATATTTTATGTAACATGAAAAATCTGTTTAAATAACTCAAATTCTATGAGACAGACTTTTTGGATTTCAAATGTTATTGGTCACATTATATTTAATTATTACTTAAATATAGTTACATTGTTCAAATTATATTTAAATAATTTTTGAAAAACATTAGAAGTAACACTTGAGTAATTTCCTATAGAGAATTCAAGCTTTTCACAAGGTCCCGATTGAAAATATTTTACAGAAGTTTACCAATTCAAAAATTTAAAATGTTTGTTCATATATGCAAGGGTGTGCAAGATAACTCAGATCAAGATTGAGTGCTTCTCCAACTCTCTGTCTAACATTCCAAAGCCAGCCCCAAGAATCACATTCTTTCATTCTCCGACTTGTAAGATCGAATTAGCTACATTTATTCTTATTTATTTCCATTGATAATGAAAAACAAGAAATTTGCTAAGTTTAAACAGCTCTTTCGAAGTTGACTTTTTTTTTTTACAATGTTATCCAATTAATGCGCTTGCCTGGATAGAAGGGAATCCAGGTTCGAGCCCTGGCTAGGACAGTTCGATTTTTTATTCTATTCCCTTGCATTTAATCATTTAAAATTTATGCGGGATAAAATACCTCAAAAACAAAATATTTATAAAATTATAAAATACATTTTGTTCATCATATATTTAAATAATCATTTTAAAATGGAGTAAAAAGTATACTATTTTTAATTAAATTAAAGGACAAAGTTTTTAGTTGGGTCAGATTTCAAGTTAACCATCATTCCCTATGTTGCCAGCATTTTTGAGTTTTTTTTTTTTAATACTATACTTCAATCGGTATTCTGTTCAAACAAATTAAATCTGAGAGATTTTAAAAATTCCCCAAATCACGTTTAATGTTTCAGGTAACCCCTATTCCCATACAACCAAGTTCATTAGTCTCCAGATATTAATTTTTAATGTAGTCAGACTTTACTAATTTATGAGGTTTATTTAAGAGTTTTTCTTTTAATTGCTATTCTACAATTTTTACTGAAAAAAACAATAGTGACTCCAAGATCATTAAATTAAAATTTAGAGTTCTGATAAATCCCCACCCCTTATTTCAAGAATATAATTAAATCCTAAAATTATTCTTTTATCAGTAAACCAATCTGTATAAAATAATTGAGGCCATAACTTCCTCCAAATGAATTCAGAATTTTCTGGACTATATTCTTGGAATAACCATAATAATAATAATAATAATAATACAAAAATAATGTTTCTTAAAATCCCAAGAGTGGGATTTGTTTTTAAGTAAGCAGCATTCTTTGGTCACTTAAAAACAAGACTGAATTTATGAAAATCTGAAGAAGAAAAAATATTAGAATTCGGCCAGCTGAGAGAGCAAGAGCTGAAATAATAAAATTATGTTTCAGGGGGAGGGGGGGATAACTTGAAATTGATAAACATATTGTTCCGCAGGCCTTCTTCTTCAAAGTTTGGAGAATAAGATGGAGTATTATCCATAACTGGAAAGCTTATAGTGGTAATTTATTAGACAAAGTATTTTTTGATAGAAAGCAGAAAAACTAAGTAATTCACACACACACACACACACGCACGCACGCACGCACGCACGCACGCGCACACACACACACACATGTCTGTATTCAACTAGCCTAGCCAGCAGTTACAGCAATACGGACAGANAACATTCTTGAAAGTTATGGGATTATGTGAATGACACATATTTATTTTTTGGCCTTGAAATGACAGCATGAACTCGAGTATTCTAAAAAAAAATTACTAATAAGAACTTATTGCTACAAAACACAAGCTTCCTACAACAAATAACTCAGCATCTTTAGCATCAGAACTCAGAGTCACTCACTCCATGAAAAACAACACTTTGAAATTTTACTTATCAATATGTGAAGCACTTTTTATAAGTCTTCTAAAATTTAGACACTGCTTTGGCACAAACATGATATCAATTAATCTTAATTTCTTATTTTTTTTCTTTAATATTGTACTAATCATCAATGGAGATTTGTTAATTAATTTAGCAGGATCAACCATTCTCATAACTTTATCGTGTCTCGTGATGATCATGTTACATCATCTTTTCTTAATTACAGTGATCATTTTGTAGCTATATTTCCTGTATTTTTTTTTTTTTTTTTTTAGAGTATGTAGAAATCATAGAGTGACATTTATATTTTACAAGAAACTACAATGGTAAATACAATAGAACTAAAAAAAAAAATAAAATAAAAAAATAAATTGCGGGATTAGAATACCAAGAACATATATATATTTCCCTAGTGCTAGAATCCAAGAGGTATTAAAGAGTAGAGTTGATCTTTATCTAAACGAGAAGTACATTAGTAAATAGAGACTTTTATAGTTGATTGCTTTTACATTACCCATCAGGTCATTACAAATTAAGTTTATGATCAACCAGAGATGTTTACCCCATATGAGTGAAAATTTTAAAACCTAACAAAAGGCAATCATACCTTCTATTATCCCTCTTCATTGGTTTCTGCAAACCATCTTCTGTTGGCGAGTGCTTTCGGACATTGTCCATCCAAGTGACTGTCTGGATTCAACTGCTGGCTAGGCTAGTTGAATACAGACAGTGACAGTGAACACATGTATTCGGCCACAAGGATGGACAATGTCCGAAAGCGCTCGCCAACAGAAGATGGTTGCAGAAACCAATGAAGACGGATAATAGAAGGTATGATAGTTCTATATTCATTGGTAGTCCTAATAACCCTTTAGATTATTTACCTAACAAAAGGTCATTAGAGCTGTTGATTTGACTGCAGCATGTTGCACTAATACAGTGAAACATTACTCATAAATGAAACTATCTAAAAAAAAAAATAACAAAACAAATAAAAAGTTCCTTATAACCCATGGTTTTAAATCAATTTTTCAAAATGGTGCACAAGTGCACTTATTTGTTTCCATTCATTAGAGCAAACAGTCACTTCTATGAGGAAGGACCTGAAGGCGAGGCAATGTTCTCAGAATAATTTCAAGAACTCACCAACTGGTAGTTTATAATTTTTTTTTTTTTTTTTGTCAAACAAAAAGAAAATATAAATATATATTGCATTTATCTTAACTATGTATTTATGTTAGATTTATAAGTATTTTATGCCTTTATAAATTACGATACCTGTACAAGTAATCAAATTCCAATCTATTTTTATCATTTTTTTTTATTTCCACTAAAATTATATTTTTAAAGATATTTTTCCTGGAATCAGCCATCAGATATTGGAAAAATAAACAACTTTTAAAAAATTCGGAAAAATTATTTTCTAAAGCTTAACTTTTCAAGAGTGGTTTATTTTCTCCTGTACCCAAGAAAATCTCAGTAAAAGCCATTAAACTGTCATTCCACATACATTTAAAATTTTATGTTTTTTATATTGAAATAATATTCAAGATTATAAATGTAATACTAAACTAAAAATAAGCCTACTTATATATGTAAGAAAAAGACTAAAAATTCATGGTATATTTAAATAATAAGTACCATCATTTACTTATTTAATGTGAATAATCATTAATTATTGTTTAATATACCACTAATATTCTTTTTTTTTTTTTTGTATCCTGTGCAATAGTACATATATCAATAAAGTGGTTAAATTATTATTACTATCACTACAAAGTTGTTCAGTTGATATTACTTGAAATAAACAAGATTATAAGCAAATCATAAAACTAACAACTTTTAATTTATTTCAAATTTATAAATTCTATTACTTCTCAAATCAAAATTAATGGTATCATGACATTGGAGTGCACCAGAGCTTCCCCAATTCTATAACTCATATCTAAAGAAAAATTATAACAAATAAAATAAGAGGAATGCAGAAATAAGACAGAGAATGAAATTCCCATTCAACAATAGCTATAAAAAAAAAACATTATAACTAAATACATCCAATTATGGCATACATTTATATTAAATATTTCTTCATTTCCTTCAAAAATGAACAATTACAATCAACCAGAAAATACATATTTTCAAAATATCAAATGTAATATTTCTTGAAAATTTGAGAATGAAAAAATTACTCTCAACTGTATACCCTAAAAGATATTTCTTGGTAATGTAAAAAATTTCATATGATTAACTAGAATATTAAGTTGAAATGGGACATAACCTAAGTGGACTGATGCTAAAAAGTTCCTTGATAATGGAAACAAATATTTGTCTATACTTAAATGTTTGATGATCTCAGTGGTATGCATAATTTCAAGTATTAGATGAAGATCACAGACTGAATAAATTGCAGGTTCCCATGGGGAATCTAGCAATACAGAATCCAATCGAGGTGACCACTCAATTTTACAACCACGGAGTCTATATTTTAAAAAATAGTAATATGGATTTCTACTTTATCTGAATGTTCACTGAATGAAATATTAAGCAAAAAAAAATTCAATGGATTTTCATGAAGCAGAATTTTATACTTCCTCTCATATAACAGAAGGAGACACAATTCTAAATATTAATCAATTCTGTATAAAGATAAGTAAATATCTATCATTGTTTATTGTTGAAACTATTGCATTTGAGTTCTGATTCTTCAGATATCTATATTAGTGATACTAGACACCATGATATATATATATATATATATATATATGTGTGTGTGTGTGTGTGTGTCCCTATATACATTTGTATGTAATGTATGAAAAAGGCTGAGATAGTTATTGAGCAAAATCACTTTCTTTTTTTTTAATGGAAAGTTCAAAATTGGTATAGAGCAAACTTGGATGAATAAAAATGGAAAATTACCTGAAAGGTAGTGCAGGTACAAAAAGAGTTCTTGATGTAATGGGCGCAATATTCAGATGAGAGTAATGAAGTTCATACTTCAAAGATAGATGTGTTTATTAACAAAATAAATATTTCAGGAATTACACTGCAAAATTGAACAATTAAGAGAGGGGATTTATCTGTACCATAAATTTAAATTAAATTAGGGCTTAGAAACTGCAATTAGTTTTCTTAATGAAATTGGACATATCACTTTTAAATGTAAAATAAAACGGTCAGTATGTTATTGAGCTAAATTGGACCAACAGGGGTAGGGGATTACTTTAATGTTCAGTGCAATAATATATTTTTTTTTTTTTCATGCAGCAGGTATATTATTTAGTTTAAAATAATGAAACTTAGGTCAACACTTTGTTTATTCATAAAGAACATTTTAGAAGTTACACAGCAAAATTAAAGAAAAAGGAGTTGGGGCTCACGTAAACCATTTATAGCCAAAAAGCTGCATTTAGTTGATATTCTAAATGAAATTTGGCATAAAATTTAATAAACATTTTAAAAACTCTTAACAGAAAGACTAAGTTCATTAGAAAAGCAATAAGAGTCAAGGATAACATGAAATGTCAAATGAGACAAGTATAATTTTTTATAATGTGAGCATAATATTTAGTTTAGATCAATGAAACTCAATACTGCTTTATTTCTTAAATTTAATAAAAGACATAATTTAGTAGCTACACTGTGAAATTGAACAATTAGAAGTGGGGGTTTACTTGAAGCACAAATTTTGTCATAATTAGATGATTTTCTTGATGAAATTTAGCATATTGCCTTTAAATTTAAATGGAAAGATTAATATTGGTATAGAGAAAAATTGGATGAATAACAATAGAAAATTACCTGAAATGTCAAGTATAAGTACCAAAAGTGTTTTTGATATAAAGGGCATAATATTTAGATTAGAGTAATGAAATTCAACACTGATATGTTTATCGACAAATATTTCAGATATTATACTGCAAAATTGAACAATTAAAAGTGGGGTTAACCAGTATCATACATTTTAATTTTAGAGCTTAGAATTAAATTAGAGCAATAAGTTTTCTTAATAAAATTGGTCATGTAAAAGTAAAATTGGGCAGTTTTTAAATGTAAATGAAATGTCAAGTAGGAATAATAATAAAAAAAATTTTTTCCTGCAGCAGGCATAATATTTAGTAGCATAATATACATCCAGATTTGTTTTTTGATAAAAGATATATTGTATAAGTGTAGGAGTATATTAAAAGTTTAAATTTAAAATTCATTAACTATGATATTGAAGAATTCACTTAGTATATTCAGTGCAATGGACTTCTTTTTTTTTTTTTTTTAACTTAACACTTGTAATGTATGTAAATAGACTATTTACAAGTTAGTGCAGAGCTTTGATATTATACACTCAAAGCATTAATCTGAAGCCCATAACACTAAGAGTTATGTTTCAACAAAAAAATAACAATTTACAGAATTCAAATTGAATTTAGTGATAACTATATTAATCAACTAGCAGACAATATTAATCATGTTGTCTTTTATTTCATAAATTTTTTTTTTCTTTAAATGGTAATTTTAAATTGTAGGTTTTTTTTACTAAATATTATGCTATCATCATATTTCATCCACTATACATAAATGGTTGTGTGTCTCCAATAGCAGCTTCCTCAAAACCTGATTACACAAGCTTACTTAAGTCTTAATCATACTCTTTAAAGTGCTTGTTCATCCCCCAAGAACTTACTCATCTTTTTAATCTTATCAGCCAATAAACTTTGCAAGCTGGAGGTTCACTTTGCCCACAAACAAAATATTATAAAATTCATTCATAAAAGTATTATATAAAAGTATTGAAAAAATTTCAAATTTAGTAAAAGTTATTTGATCTTCAGATCACTTTGTTTTATTTCTTCAATAAAAATTTTAAGTGAGGAAAGATTGAAATTAATATAAAGAAAAATGAGAATGAATGAAATTATTTAATACTACAGCCAATCAACTGCAAAGTAATTTCATGTAGTAAAAGCAAGTGAATTGCAAAAAAATTATACATTGCTAAAGAAGAATGAAAGAAAANAACTTTATCGTGTCTCGTGATGATCATGTTACATCATCTTTTCTTAATTACAGTGATCATTTTGTAGCTATATTTCCTGTATTTTTTTTTTTTTTTTATGAGGTGTAAAAAAATTAGAGAGACATTTTTTTTTTTCAAAAAAAAAAAATGTTAAAAAAAAAAAAAAAAAAACCAGACTGACATTTAATTTTTAATACTACAGCCAATCAAAAAAAAAAAAAAAAAAACCAGACTGACATTTAATTTTTAATACTACAGCCAATCAACTGCAAAGTAATTTCATGTAGTAAAAGCAAGTGAATTGCAAAAAAATTATACATTGCTAAAGAAGAAATAAAGAAAATGAATTAATATAAAAAATTTAAATTGAAGTATACAAATATACTTATGCTTACCTTATCATAGGTTCATGCCCATCGAACTTTATGGAAAACAATCTAAAAAGGAAAAAATACAGTAATAATAGCTTGGAAGTGGCATCAGCAATCAGTAAGTAATTTTTAGACAAAAACTAGTGAAGTAGGGTGTGAGCAAAAATGAATAAAGTATTTTTTTATACCCTCCTCCCATGGGGACATAAATCAGGTTAATATATTACAAATGTATGAATTTAATTATGACAAAATTAATAAAATAATTATATTAACTAATGAATTCAGTAAATAAAAATAGCATTAAAAAACTTATTTAAGCCTCCATTCTTCATGATTCAATGTTAGTGAAATAGTTATCCTTCAGAAGTTGTAACAGTAATAATACAAAAATTGCTTACATTTTCAAATATAATTAAGCAATTAAAATCTACCATTTAAACTAAAGAATAAGTTACTTGATATTGTTGATAACATGTATGAAGTAGTTACTTTAATCCAAACTAATCCAGCTCAGAAGTGAACCTAATAACTAAAAATAAAAATAAAACAGGACACTAGGAGATGAATAAAAATATCATAATGAAAAAGCACAACATTTATTTATCAGTCAAAGAAGAAATAATATATATATATATATATATATATATATACTTTCGGCACAT
>KZ806880.1:507621-522115 GCA_000696205.2 Oncopeltus fasciatus
TATATAATATAAAAAAAAGGAGGAAGAACTTAGTGTGTACTTCGCTTGATGGAGAAGCTACCCAATGGCAGGACTCCAAAATCTCTATTTACAATAAACAGGTTGTTTGAGTTTTGTTTTTGTTTTTTTGTTGTTTTTTTTCTTTCTTTTTTTTTCCATATTTTTTTTTATGAAGTGTTGGCAAAAAGAAGGTCACGGGGCCATTTTCTATTCAGGCGACGTGGTGGATTGTCAGGATGGGTAATACTGAATAGTGTTTGGGCTAGAGGATTGGGATGAATAAAGTATATGAGTCAAAACCTTCTATTAATTGTGAATGTTATGTTTCTTTGTCCATAAGCCAATATTTTCTCACCACTTTTAATATCATTGTATCTTATTTAATGTCTGTTGGTCAATAAATTCTATGTTTGAAAATAGTGCCGAGAACACATTCTGTAATTATACCAAGTAGATTTTCAAGTAAATTACCTAAACCAATACAGCTTGGAAGCATAACATCGTTTGGTGCAGGTAACAAAAGGGGGGAGGAAAGATTATAAGATCTACAAACATTTTTATTTCAAAACAATGTCATTCATTAGTCACTGTTGTTTGGTAAATAATAACTTTTTAAAGATCATTATTGCACAAGTATTTACAAATAATTACTTTCAGTTAATTTTAAATATTAAAAAAATATAATAAATGAAGAATAAATTATATCTCACTGGATTAATGGGACAATAATTAATCAAATTCACCTATGAATNTATTAAATAAAAGTAAATAATTCATTTAGTAATTAAATAGTTAAAAAAGAAGCCACTCTAATTTTTAATGAATCAGTATATTATCTTCTCTTTCTTTCTCACTCTATATACACATTACATATGTATATATATATGAACCAGGATATCAAATAAAGTTTGAAGGTTGTGGAGAATCATGGTTAAATAAATTTGTACAATTACTTTAGTCTAGGCAAACATTTTGAAAATATATTTTCTCTGCTATTAAAAATATAATTTCCTTAAATCAATGCCATAATTTTCAATAATGTTCATAGCCTTTTGAGTGCCATGGCAGGCGCACTCACTAAAAGGTGACTGAGCTCCGAAGATGGAATCATTGATTCTGAAAGCACTTAGAAATTAGAGAAAAATATACAAAAAGTGCAAAGTATTGGATATTGTTTGATAAACCTAAATTATTTCAAGAGTTTGTAATAAAAAGCCTTAAATTTAGTTAGTAGATTTAAAATATAAGAAAGCCTCCAAACATAAAATTATATTTGTAAATATTTTTCTCAATATGCGTTTTTTGTAAAAATGTTTCAACATTATTTTAAACTCATTTTGGCTATATTTTTTTATATGTGTAAAAATACTGAAGATATTGATGATTTTTGAAAAAAAAAGTCTTCATATAAACCCTCTCGATTGATTTCAGCTAATACAAACTTATCCAACTGTTTTTAAAAAATTAGCTTTTTTTTTTTTTGTTTCATTTTCCATTATTAAACAAAAAAGCTAAAAAATTTGTGTGTGTGTGTGCCACCTTAACTCTTTAACATGAATTGTTATTAAAAAAACTTTACTTCAATAAATTCATATTCATACAGAAACTTGAGTGAGTGAAAACTTTTTAATTTAAAATGTAATAAGCCCCAATGACCTCAGCAGTCGACGCAAAAAAAAAAAAAAAATAAAGAACATAAAATGTAAATAATAAATTTAAATAAACTACAACTGAAATAATTTTTTTTTTCATTAAACGAGAGCAGCTTAATTTAAGCAGATTTCACATGTTTCATCAAGAATGTTTATAGCAGTAAATGAGAAAATTTAATTTTAAAAGGCAGAGAGAATAATAAATGTAAAATGTATGACTCCTAAAGTTTGGTTTAGACTGGCCAAGAATGTAGAGTGGGGAAAGCACTCACCCAAGGTTGTTATAATTGTAAATTTCTTCCTTAATAAGTTATTTTTTTGTTTTTTTATAAAACTATTATAAAATATAAAAGTTAGAAAACTACTCTTTTTTACTCTTATCAAGTTATATAAACTTTTTCATAACTTAAATAGCAACAAGGATTTTATGAATACAATATATATAAATATAAATAAAATTAGCATAACAGTAGATATTTAAAACATATAATACAAATTAAAACTCATCAATTGCTGAAAAATTTATTTGATATTTTCTATCCTCCTCTACAGTACTCCATAATCAACCTTGATTGTGTTTTTTTCTCCTTTTATCATAGAATCTCACTATTATGGTAATCTCAAATATATAAAATAAACCTAGACGATAATGGCTGAAAATAAATCTGTATTTTGTATTTATGCCCCTGTGACGTGATCTACCAATTATGCAACCAAAAATTAATCATCCAAGTTTTGTTTATACTTAGAGTTTTATTGAGAGTCAGAATTATATGAAACCAGGCAATTAAGGCTAATATAAATTTAATTAAAGTTGAACATTTATATGGAATTTCATTAAACCATGCCTTTTTATCACTTATACTTATGCTCTGAAAGAACTTCAAATAATTTAAAAATGGAGAAATACAAATTTAAAGCTAAAAGTCAAATTAAATACTATTTAAATGTAATAACTTGGCTTGGTTAAACAACCTAAAAAGCTCTTTAAACAAAATGATTATAGAAAGAATGTTGAGGCCATTGGTTCACTCAGCCTCAAATTTACTTAGTGTAAACAGCTGGCTCAGCACTGAACTTAGAAGAATGCATATCTGTTTTACCCCTCACTTCCTAAAATTAGTTTATTGCCAATTTCAATGATTAAATAATCAAAAGCAATGAAGTGATACAATAGCCTTCACTGAAACTCAACTACAAGATTAGCAATAATATTATTATACCTCTATGATAATCTGTTATTAGAATCAATTTATGATTTGAAAATGAGTCTAAAAGTCCACTATAATTAGACAGTATACACACAATTAATAAATTGTAATGTATAGTAGTATATAACTGCATACAGCTTTTAGTGTTTAATTAAACAATTATCTTAAAACATGAAAATAAAGTATAAATAATTAAGCATGTCACTTGTTAATAATTTGTTGTCCATACTTCATTTATTACTAAAATAAATGGTAGTCATACACTAAACATTGCTAATGAAGATAATTGATGAATTACTTATGTTAGGAATATATACATTTTGTTAGTGGAGAAACTGACCTTCATTTATTTTTAAATCCTTGATTTATGATACTTTTAATTGTATGTATTTCTGAGGTTTAATTAGAAAATAAAATAAATAAGGAAGTGGCAACTGAACAATATTTCAATAAATTATGTCAAATCCAACGGACATTAAATTTGTTAAGAAATATTTTGAAGGTCTAAAGTCGTTAAGGGGAATTAGTAACAGATAAAAATAAAACAGTAATGAGGGGGGAAATACGCATTACTTACACAAAATGTCCACCAGCAAATGATGACCTTAGAGACTTAATAAACACACAAACACTATCGACAGACGAGAAAATATCCAAGTAAAGAAGATTAAAGGGCACACAGGAAATTACATTCAGAGCGAATCCTCAAATACACTACCATCCGCCATGATAATTAACACTCTCTGTTATCAGCTATCAGCTGGGGGCTTGCCATATGCCCCCCTTTCAGGTCCTCTGTCTTGACAGGTTAGGCTACAATCTGAAGAATATAGCTCCTGCTCAATATGTTGTTTACACTGTGTAGGTGCTTAAGTTAAGCGAGTATTACAGACCTAAGCTCTAATTATACTAATGAAGAATTTCAAGAGAATTTATTCACATTTGAGAACCAGAAATAAATGAAAATAGCCTTTTATTCATTTCTTAAGTTCGTCACGCAGGAACTTGGCAAGTTCCTGAGCTATTATTATTTTTTTTAAATATTTTTTTTTTCTTTAGGATAGTTTAAATTAGTTAAATTGTTCAAATTATGATTAGAGTTCCTGGAAAATCCCTACTCAAAGACAGCTAAATTCACTAGTGCATTGATATTAATTTTAAAGCTTAATACTCTGTTATTATGCTTAAATATTAAGCTGAAGGAGCATTTACAAAATATTTCATTAATCGTATAGTTTAAGGTTAATCCTTACTTATAATGATTTTACTAATTCACAGAACTCGTTTTTGGATAATTATTTAAATGCCACTTACTGCTGCCTCTTTCAAGTGATAATTATATTTAATAGTGTGTTCTTTTACGATTTTGGGTTTTAGGTAAACCCCATCTAGAACTTTATATATATTTATAGTAAATAACTAGAATATTGTTGAATTTCCTTTCTTGTAATAAAAAATATTTCTTGAGCGAAATATTTTCTAAATTAATTTGATGTTTGATAAACTCCCTTATTAATGATAATGATTTCTAAACTGGGAATATGTGCCTTGAGTAATTTCATGTAATTCAATTTCTCTAACGATATTTCAGATTACTTCCGTGAAGTAAATTTTGTTCTTTAGACATTTGAAGTTTGGCTTCAAATGTCTAAAGAACAAAACCAGGCCCACTTACTACCCCCTTGCCATTAGCGTCAAAAGTTAGAAAGGACCCGGTCATATCTACGGTAAAGGAGCCTCTATTGGAAAGTGTACGTAAAAGCTACACTTCACCAAGGGCTATGGGGACTGTTAATCAAAAAGTCGCTCTCACTCTCCATCCAGCCCTGAAGAAGACGGAATGTGCGAAAGCTGGACAAAAACACTTTTTCGTCACGGTCAAGCCAAAGAGAAGATTCTATGAAGTTATTTACTTGATATTTACATATTAAATTCTTCTAAAAATAATAACATTTTGTAATTTTATTACAATAAGTAGTAGAAATTACATTGAATGTCTATCACATGAGGAGAGAAGGTGACCAATGACACAACTCTCAAATTATTTGCAGACTAGGTCCCCAGGAAGTCACGGAGCCATCTTCGTTTGAGTCGAAGGGGAGGGCTGTAGGGGTTGGAGTTGGAAGACGAGGTCGGTGCTGGTGGATTAGAAGGGAATGACAGTTTACTCTGGAAAAGGCTGAAGCGTGAAGAAATGAGATCCTGGACAAAAGTGATATTAAAATCGTGGTGAAGGGATGAATAGGATAGGTAAAAGGGAGCATTTGCGATTATTCTGAGGGTTTTGGATTGAAAGGACTGGATTCTTTGGATGTTGGTAGGCTTACTTGATCTTAATAAAAATTATTCGAGGAAAGCTACAGTGCTCTATATGTAGCAACAAAGATTTTTTTTTTCTAAACCTCAAACAAATATATGACTAAACTTTATTTAATCTCTGATATTGTTGCTTTTGACTGAATAATTTAGATTCGTGGTATTATCTAAAAAGTCCGTTAGCAGGAACTGCCTAATCTATGTATATTTCATAAGTTTCAATATGAACATAAATGAGAGGTATCAATCAAGGTATTTCATCTCATATGCCCAAGAGCACAAGGAGCGTAAAATGTAAAACCTCGAAGCTTGGCTCTAGACTGGTTGGGAAAGAAAATTATGGGAAGTGCTCACACATATCAGTTAAATTCATAAATATCACCATCAATAAAATCTTCTTTTTTAAAAATTTTATAAAACACAAACGTTAGAAAATTTCATTCCACACATATTACATTATAAAACTTTTTCGTTACTATTATAAAATAAAAATCTTCAGTGAATGATCATAATTTGTAATAGTCTATGAACCGAAAATGTACATTGAAGTTGTTAATTTTGAATTTTTATTTGGTTGTACATGTTGAACTGATATGGGGGACATTTGTTAGGATGTAGACATGAATGTTGAATAGTTGCTGGGAACATTTTGGTTACCTTGTTGAGTAGGTTCAATTTTGAACAGAGCTCGTACGGTGCTTATGAGTTTGAGGAGGAGCTTCCATTCATCTTTGCCCAGCGAGCCTGTGAGGTTCTACAAAGTCCATATTTTATAGGCACAGCTACATTTAGTTCCACAGAGTTCTAATCGCGAAAAGGAAAGGAACTAGACAGGTGCGTCCATGGTTTTGCTTTTGATGTGAGCAATTATTACGGCTTCATCTTCACCGACAATCCGGAGCAGCGTAACTTTTACTGGAGGCAATACGTAAGCCGACTAATTGATAAGGTTGCCGAAAAAATATTGTAGCGTGGAATAGTGATAGAGGGCAGACTGTGCCAATTGCAGTCATTTCTTTCCATTGCAGCTGAAGATGATTGGGAAGGTCTTCGTCCCAGCCAATGTTCGCCTTCCATACCTATTGTATGAGGTGTTTAGATCTGAATATGACCGGAGCCAACAGACCACAAGAAAGCACGGACGTTTGGTGATTCGATGCTCAGGAGTCTTTTTGACCATATAAGAAAATGCGTCATCCGTAGGGTTCCAAACTATTCCCAAGATTTCCTCCTGCGGGTGATATGTTCACACACAGAAGGATGGCTACTGTGAAGCAATCGCGTAACGGTGGAAGCCCACTTGCTTAGGGTGAAACCACCCTTCGCGAAAAATTCAATCAGCTCTGACTGGAGCTATTGTGCCTCCTCGTACATATTTTGAGTACCTCCACGTACATATTTCCAGCTATAAGACTAGCAGTTATATGATAGCTCAATCCTTTGTCTTGAAGAGTTTTTAGACAATCGCAATGCTTGAAATGCGGAGAAGAAATTAAGATACAGATGCGGAGAAGATTGAGGCAAGCTACAAACAAGTTTTTACCTCTTTGAGAATTCCCCGTAAGTAATCAAGCAATTCAATTTGGTAGCCTGACACAACTTTCGATAATTTTGAACTGATCTTTACCGATCCTTTCATAGAAGAAGCTAAAAATATGTCCCACACGAAATTATACCCACAAACTCACACACAACAGCTCATATTGCAATTGCCAGCACGAGCTCTAGCGACGACAATTAAAAAAAAAAAAAAAAAAAAAAAAATTGAAATCAAATCCGGCATTTAAAGTTCATTTAGCAAATTTTTGATGAGTTCTTAATGGCTAAAATTAGTCGTGGCGGATGGGTCGTGGAGGGGGGGAGGGTTAAAGGGAGACCAAAACTTAAAATCTTAGTATAAATTTTAGGCAGTGCTTAAAATGCGGAGAAGAAATATGAGTAAGATACAATCTGAAACCCTTGAGTAACAAGAGTTTGCGCTACATACACCAAATTCAGCAATTTGATTATTCTTCTGGTAAGTGTAACTACATCACTGAAGCATTGAGAGAGAAGCTGTGTCCTAAACCAGAATTATGAAGACCAACCAATTTTCATTGAATTTGAGATACTTCTTTCCTTTCTGCAATTAAGGCCAAATCAGAAGAAATCTGATTAGATGGAGCAGATTGTTAGAGAATATAAATAAGTATCTCAAATGCAATGAAATTTGTTTCCAACAGGATTCTAAATAAGAAAACGAAAAACATTGTGGCTCAAGTTGTAATATTTTAAAGAAGCATAATATTAATATACCATACTAGAACACACCATCACTAAAAACTTTATATGGTTCAGCTATTGAAATTAGAGATAATTCAGGAATTTATAAAATAATATGTAATTACTCAAATGTTGGTCAAACAGGAAGTAACGTTAAAAAAGAGTGCCATGAACACTTTAGAAAATCTGCCAATAGAAAATTTTTATGTCACCTTGAAGAAAATGACCACTATTAGACAAAAAATTGAGTGGAATTTTATGCATAAAATAGAAGAGATGGTCAAATGAATGCATATAGATGAAGATAAACAAAAAAACAGGTCTAATGTAAATGTACAAACGAATATTAAAGACTGATGTTTTAAGCTTATTATCCTTTTCTCCCCTCTGTCGCTGTAAACCACCCAACCTTAGAGGTGGACAAATCTTAATTTTTTTCCAGTGGGTACATTTCTCTGTTTTTTTTTTTTTTTAATTTCAGACATATTATATTATATTATGTAATGATTATTTAGCTACACTTCTTTATAGTGAATATATTTCACTTGATTGACTGTATTTTATTTTATTGACCCTTTAAAGTTTTTTAAATAGTAAATTATACACATATAAAAAATTGATTTTAGGTGTCAATATAGTTTTAATTTAATGAGTTAGCTGTTTGTAATGGAATTTTAATGTTTTAAATTAGTTGTTACTGTTTTACAGGTTTGTTTGGTTTGTATGTGACAGGTGTGCTTAGCTCTGGTGATGGGATCGTATCCTGAAAGTGCTAAGCTATAATTATTAAAAAATATATTGTTCAGAGAAACAAATTTAGTTTAGAAATATCCCACTTCCCAAACAATTGAAATATTACAGTTAAAATAAATATATTCTTACAATATTGGCCTAGACTAGTTAATTATACAAAATTATTTGACCACGTTCCTAAATAACCTTCAAGCTCTCTCTCTACAAACACACACATTATTCAGAGTAAAAATGTACTCTAATCAGATGGAGTTCCCCTCCGTCTATCAAACGACCATTTGATTTTTTTATAGAATTTGTTTTGAAATACGAGGTTGCAGCACAGTTAGGATGTCTATAAGTAAGAGAAGAGTTTAGTGACAAAGAAAGAGAAGAGTTTTTGAACTAAGTTGTAGTTCAATTATGTGCCTTTTTTTTAATAACTATAGTTAATATAAATTATGTTAATAAAAACTATTTTGCTATAATTTTAATAAANATATAATAAATAAAACTATAGAGTTCTTTATATAAAAGAAGAAATGCAGAATTGGGAAATATGGAACAAAGTTTACAAATTATTTTATTGAATCTTGATAAATATACAATATTAAAATGAAGCAAGGGCCATATAATAGAGCAAGAAGGCACTCTTAAATGCGGCTTTCTCTTGTATTTTTCCCATAAAAACTTAACCTGTAAAATAAAATAAAAACATTAGCTAGAATATTTGTAAAAAAAAATTAAAATTATTAATATTTTGATATTTTATACTATTGAAATTAGACTACTTCAATTTTGAAAATTCAAAATTTATATTTAACTTAATAAAAGTAATTTATGAGTATCAAAGATATGTTCTGCTACAGTTGACTATGAAATAAAAATACTTTTAAGGAAGTAAAATTGAATTTTATAGCTTGAGATTGAACCTAGAGCTCCTTGACTATATATAAAGCTCTCTAACAACTAATTTTTATTTAATTAATTTAACCATGAGACCTAAAAAATTACTATCTCTCATTATATATAATAACATATACATAATTATTGCTATATATCAAAATTATGTCATTGTTTGTTTATATAGGCTTCCACAGTCATCTATATTACATACAATTACTTCTTTCAGATTCGATTGTGTCAGGAGATGGTGTATTGTCAAGCTTTCATTGATCCAGTGATGGCTTCTTCAGGGCGAAATGGAGAATGAAAGCAGTCTGTAAATTTAGGAGATTTTTATACCTGTCTTAGACTGGTTCTTGGTCGAGTGTGCATTCCCATTGGCTAATTCTATCTCCCAGCAGCATGTCTCCAGAGACCTCCTCCTTTATCCTCTTGTCACATAAAACTGTTTTTTTAAAGACTTGCTCAACCTATATCCATCTTCTCTATTTATGTTCTTCGGGTTCTTCGATATTTCTATGGCTTCTCTGATGGTCATCGGTTATAGTTGCTCTCTCTTGCTAGGATTGTAGTAACCTCAAATTTGATGAGGTGGCTGGTGTCTGCAAAGTTTTCTGTAAGTTCTGATTTCTCTGTGTGCCCGTATTTGATGTCTGAAATGTGTTGCTTGAGGCGAATGTCAATTCTGGTTTCACCAAAGTACGATTTGCCACAGGAGCAGTGAATGTTGTATATTCCTAAAGTTTTGAACTCCAACTTGATCTTTGGATTCAGGACGATGTCCATTATTTTCCTGTCTGAAGTTGTTCTTGTGCCTCTTCAGTATTTGGCTATCTTCTCTGTTGTTTTCGACGAAGGGCAATGTTGTTAGCCTTCTGATTTCCTATGGTTCCTGCATAAGAGCAGGATAAGACTGTTGCATTGGCAATTTCTCATTTTTTGGACTTGATTTACTGTTCCAGGTTCGTAGCCATTCTTCATCTTCATGACCCTTAGATGTCTTCTCTTCTTTGGCAGTTAAACTAGACGTGGCAGTATTTTTGCTCTTTTGAGTAGTGTATTTATCATTCCTTCCTTCTGCACTAACCAGTGTTGGTGGGACTAGGCATGTAGATATCTGTCCAGGTGCGTGGGTTTTCTGTATACTGAGTGGCTGAGTCAGTGGACTTCTTTTTAAGGGGCACATTCAGAAATGTACCAGAAATGGTAATTTTTCTTCTTCTTCAAGTTCCATAGCAAATTGGATATTCTGATTCATAAAATTCAAGTGTTGTATGAACCTTTTCAGCGAGTCCCAACCGTGTCTTTAGATGACAAACGTCATAGTCGCTTTTTGAAAACAACAGACTGGTGGGAGTGGTATAGAGTTTAGAGCCCTTCTTTTAAGTCCTCCATCTAGTTCACAGCAAGTGGGCTTAGTTTTAATCTCATTACTGCTCCTTCAAGCATTGAGAAGTACTCCCTGTTGAAGAGGAAATAAGTGGATTGAAACCATAACTTTGCCAGACTAAATTCTTCTTCTGTGAGGAGGTTCTCTATTAAGTTCAAGAATTTCCTCCATGAGCACTTTGGTGATAAGGACTACATTTAGAAGCTAATAAAGATTTCATCTGCATCAATTCTTATATCTATAGAATGCTGGCAAAATGTTAGGGTTCCTAATGTGGTGCTCTGTATTTCTGAAACGAGACTTCAACTCTTCTGGGAAGTACCTTGCTTGAGTTTGTGACAGAAGTGACTTGTTGATTGATGGTCTTGGTAGGTTCTTTTTCAAGCTTTCTGTAGTTAACATCATTGAGCAAATTTTCATCTACACTATGTAATCTTCTTGCTTCGTGACTGTAGGGTAGCCCTTATCTGCTGAGATGATGACTTCAGGTCTTATTCAGACTTGTACTCTTCCTTGGTGAGGTTTGGTGGCTTAGTGTATGATTGGTATGCTGTCGGATTTTTTTGGTTGCTTCTGGTTCTAGGTTCATAAAGCAAGGATCTACATAATCTTCTCTGTGGGAAATCTGTTGGGGGGTGATAGCGAAATTGAAGTCTTTCTGCAGAATGAAGAATTACTCCGGGAAAATCTTCATTTGCAAAGTTTATGACTGTCTCCTTTAGGGAGTCTTCATTGATGTTGTTGTTAGGCATTCTTAGGGTTTAGAGTTTTCTCCATTTCAGTTGTTGTATGTCTGTGTGCCTGACAATGTCATGTTCTGCAGCTTCCCAGGTTCAATCTTGCCCCAATCTTTGTTTGATACAAAATTTGATAGTAACGCATAGTTCTAGATGAGCTCTTCCTGAACCGAAGCAAGTTCGGACCGAGTGTCATTTATCTGCTCTTTGAGTATTGCCTTGGAATATCTTACCAACATATTTTGGATATGTTGATTGCTTCTTCAACACCTTTAAAAAGTAACATATTGTAGTCTTTGCATTTCTCAAGAACTTTTAGTTGTATTTGCTATTATTTTAAATGATTAATATAACACTTTCTATTAATAAAAATACAACACAATTAAGAATCTTAAAGTTTTATTTTATGATATTCAAGAATGACCAATAAATATATATCCATTTATAATAAGGTATCTGAACTACTATGAAAAAAGTAGTAGCAGTTACAGTATGAAAGAATTTAAAACAAAATAAAGTTTGATAAAAAACACAAGAAAAAATTAAAACAAAATATAAAATACAGAAACACCGGTTATAGAAAAGCATATGATCTCAACATTTATCATTGCAAATAATTCTGTATTATTATATAAATTGGATTCCCTGAAATTTAAGTAAAAAAAAGCAAAGAATATTCTAAATCAAGAGTGAAATGCAACTTCATCCCCTATGTAAGGCTGTTTGCTTCTTATATATACACTGGCTCTACATCCCTTTATTACTAAAAAGTTTTTTAATATATTACATAGTTTCATTTCTTACTTTTAAATTTCATTGAAATCCATTTATTTTATAAAATTATTTTTTTTGTTCTTTCAAATAAATATTTAATATATATTTATTTCAATTATATTGGTTAAAATTAAATTGAAATAAAATGGTTATTATAGACAGAAAAGATTTCAATAAAAAAATGCTTAATTTACTTTCAGACAAAACCACATACACACCCACCCACAACAACAAAGACCCTACACCAGCACTCATAAAAAAATTCAATAACTAGATTAGAAAACTACGTGACGCAACACACATAGACAACTATAAATACTGCTACCTTATTTCTTATAATTCTCTAGCATCTATATGTTATGGCCTTCTCAAAACCCACAAACCCGATAATCCCCTCTGCCCCATTGTCTCCAATATAAATTCTCCCACATTTAAACTCAGTAAATTTCTCCTTCCATCCTTACAGATTCTTAGCCAACAAAACCTATATGACATAAAAAACTCATTTGACCTAAAAACACAGCTGGAATCTTTAATTATACCTAAAGGATACATTCTTTGCTCCTTAGATGCCGAATCCCTCTTCACTAATATACCTATAGACAAAGCCCTTCAAATTATTGATAAACATTGGAATACAATCCGAAACCATACTACACTATCCCGGTCGACATATCTTGAGTCCCTTTCCCTATGTTGTATGTCTGGCTATCTCCTTTACCAAGGTAATTACTATAACCAGATTAACGGTCTGGTTATTATTAGAAATAACCTTGCTCCTGACATTTCAAACATCACCCTTAACTATCCTTATTATCTAATACTATTAGACTCTATCCTTCCACCCTTTCACAATGACATTTTCTTCCTTGAAAAATATGTTGACGACCTCTTCCTCATTCTCAATCCAGAAAAAAACCCCCAGATCCTTACTGCATTAAACTCATACCGCCCTAATCTCAAATTTACCATTGAAATGGAATCTGATTACCAACTCCCTTTCCTTGATTCCCTTATTATCCATAACACCTATCTCCATGGTTCTATCTCCACTGACTGGTTCAACAAGCACACGTACTCAGGTCGTCTCCTCCACTTTAACTTATCTCATCCCCATCATCAAAAAATAAATGAGGCCAAAAACCTTATCTATACCATAGATCGCTCACTCTCTCTGACAAGATTTTCCAGAAATATTAAACATATATCTGACATCCTCCTCTCCAATGGTTTTCTTATTCACACCATTAAAAAACTTGTAAAATAATTTTTTATTTCCACTTCTCCAACTATCCCCCTCCCCCAAAATAACAACCTTATATTTCGTTCTCTTCCTTATATTCCAAAACTTTCTGAAAATATCAGGAAATCTCTCAGAAAAACTTTCCCTAACCTTAATCTAGCTTTTTCCACTAGTAACAAACATAAAATTCATTTACACCATCCTTAAAGATCTCATCCCCCTTCTTAACAGAACTAATGTCGTCTACAAAATTCCTTGTTCCACACCAAATTGCCATTTTTCTTACATTGGACAAACAAAAAACCTCATTTTCATTTCCATAGAATTAATAATCATAAAAATGACATAAAGAAGAAACTAATAAAAACTGCCCTCACTAAACATGTTTTTCTTGAAAAACACACATTTGACTTTGAGAACATTGCCATTCTTCTCACTGAACTGTATGAACACAAACCCCTTTTATCTGAAACCGTTCAAATTAATTTATAACACAATCCAGGTAACGACAGAACGGACATAGAACAAATTTCTTCAACTTATTCAAACATTTTCAACATTCTATAAACCATTAGCCCTCCTTCTAAATAAACCTGTCAAACATTTTCCCAGTTCCAAAAGTTACTTTTTTCCCAATAATACCCTTCCTTTTTTTCCTTTGTCCTTTTTATTGCCCCCATTTGTACAGGGGCAGGCCGCTCTCCCTTTGTACCTTCCGCCTCTTACCCCCCACCCATCCACAACCCACGGTATCCTTCTCAAAAATTATATTTTCCTCTCAGTCATGGAAATGTGAACTTAAGAATAGGACATCCCCTCTCGGCTTCATGATAGGTAGGTGTGGTCAATTACTGTTTTAATTATTTTCAATAATTTTTTTAATAAGTTGTCTGCATGTTTTTAAATTCTCTTACAAAGCTTTCTACATTCATACTTTTGATATCACATTTCATTATGGCAATTCTATATTATAATATTGTAAATTATTATTGTATTCTCATGAAATACATGAGAAATTGTATTTCTACAGCCCTGAAGAAGGCTTACTACAATTTAAGTCGAAACATCTGTAGATAATTTTTTTTTTAAATACACTTTTTTTTTTTTTTTTTAATTTGGATCTACCTTGACCAAATCCCAACAAAAAACATCTAATAATAATATCTATGGTAAAAAAAAACTCACCATTTGAATATATCACAATTGGATTAATGATAATTTAAATAAAGGAAAATAGTAAGGAAAAAAAATTATACTTGACAGAACACACA
>KZ806880.1:522173-546430 GCA_000696205.2 Oncopeltus fasciatus
TAAACACCCATGGCTCAGGACAAGCTTCTATATTATAAATAAAAGATTGACCTGGGCGGGATTTGAACCCGCGGCGTCAGGATTGCGAGACCCGTACGGATCCCCTGAGCTATCCCGGCGCCCCATTACAAAAACATCTAATAATAAATATGGATATCTTTGTGTAATACTTTAATTTATACGTGAATTTGGTGTCTTGCAAGGATTTTAAAACAATATACTTTTAGCTTACTTTCAGTTAGCCAAAGATAAAAGGATGGCAGCTCCACGTGTAATCCACGTATCAGATTTAGTGGATTCATGTATCCTAAGGTCCACAGCAACTACAAAAGCTTCTCGACCTTGAGTCCCACATCTCTGAGGATAGTAGTATACAGGGCAGTTATAATAACCTGAAAAAGACAGTTGGTATACAAACTGCACTAACAGAACAGTCCACACTTTATTTTTGTAACAAAGTGTGAACTGTTCTAAACACACAGGCAATTTGCATACAGGCAAAAATAAGATTGAGAGAATAAATTGACAGGGGATAGAGGGCTTGAAGTTTGATGCATTGCTTTAAAATGCAGATGTAAATGGATCTTCTCAGGACCAATGGGTAGCTTGTTCTGAGGTAGTTAAGAAGTCAGCAGAACTTACACTAATAATTAAGGGCAAACTTAGTTATACCATCTATCTGGTTTGAAAATGATGACAGAGGTAAAAGACCAGGCTAATAAAAAGATGAATCAGAAAATGTCTGCAAAACGTATAAACAATACTAAATATTTTGTATATAAGTGAATCCTTTGATTACTTTTGACTACTGACTTAAAGTGCTTCTGATACTATATATTTTTCCATTAATGTGCCTTCAATCATTTAATATTTTGTTAAATAGATTTTCTTTTAATTATAATATTTAATGTAATATTTCTTTTTCTGTTGAGATACTACTATAAGTACAACCCAATAGACACAATAAACTCCCAAATATATCTATCACTGAAAGCATACAGGCAATATATTAAAATAAAAATGATTTATATAATAATGGAACAACTTATTCTCTTGATAACCTAATCGGTTATGAAGTAAGAAGGTTATGGATAGCTCTGGATGTTGTATGAGCAGCCCAAACTCCTTATTGAAGCATAATAAAAATTTCTCGATATCTTTAATGTGTCAACCATTACATTATTTATATGGATTGATATTGATATTTAGCATATCAATTGTGCCAGAATTATATGGGGTCACTTATTTATAACTTGTAGCTTTAGAAGTTACAAATTTCCACTTCTTATAATTAAGGCCATTGTGTAACAGTTAATTAGTAGTTGCACTATTTATGTAACTTGTTATGTACTTTATTTTTAGAAGCCATAACCAAATATCCCAGAAAGAACAGAAGATTTAAGCTAAAATTGAGGTTTATTTTACATTTAAATTCCAACATTTATTGACAGCAGCCAGATAATTACAAAATATACATTTTTTGAATTGTATTTTTTTTTTGGATCTACCTTGACCGAACCCCAACTAAAATCATTTTAGAGTGTACCTTCTAAAATTTACAATTATTTTGGCAGATTCTTTACTGAGATAAAATTAAAGCTTTAAAATGTTACATGAATAATAGTTTCATATTGAATGAAATAACTGAGTACTGTTACATTAATATTAACTCTTAACTGGATATAAAAAGCAATAGTGAATACTCTTTTCATTGATATATCTGTGACATTGAAGTTTAGTAAAGTGTTGTAAAAATATTTGATTTATTAAATATCTCAAATCATGATTCCAATGGGACTTTTACACTAAACAATTTACAAAACTTTTATCAGTCTTTTGGACCAATTTTATTAGAAGGAATGTGGAATAAGATAAAACTGGCTTTAAGACTGCCACCCATTATGACAATAATTTATCTCACAACCGTGGTTCTAATCTAAATTATTTTATGCAATTAGTGAATATTTTTAATTTATTTATCTTAAAAATGAATTATTTAAGTGCAATAAGGCCCAACAAATTTTAATAAACAAAAAAAAATCATTATTAATAAATAAAGTTTTACCTGCAAAACAGCTGTGAGGAAGCCCGTGGGGAATGTAAAAAATGCTAGAACAAATGTGGGAGGAGCCTGCAACTTTGTAGCCCAATTATTGAAGAAGTCAATTCTACTAATTAAGTCTTGAGTCCAGGAACCCAAATTTTTCAGAGATGGGTAAGCTGTAGAAAAAACCATAAATGAGTAATATCTATGGGATAAGTTAATCAATATAAATTGCAGGAAAAAAACTGAAAAGATTTATATTCATTAAAGCAATTATCTGGTGAAAATAAACAGCTTTTAGCATGCTGAGAAATAATTGTCTCTGTCAAAGATTAAAGAAATAAAATTATTTTAGGCCTATATAGATAACAAAAATCAATTTAGTATAAAATATTTTCTTATTGGTATTCTTTATGTACCTTTAGAAAAGTTTCATCAAAATTATTAGAAGTGCTTTTCCACAACAGACTACAGCAAAAAATATTTTCAGTTACNATTTTTTTTTAAATTTTACTTTTAAATTAGTAGAAGGAATAAATTATCACAAAAGAACCTCTTGTCTTCTTCTTTCCTGCAACCACCGGCCTGAAATGGATAATCGGGAGTTGGTAAATTAGTTTCATGTGCTCTGGTTCAACAATTTTCATCTCCCGCTTATCCCAACCTGCTCCTTCAAGGTACATTCTACTAATGAAAACTCCTTCCTGTAAACCAACAGTAAAAACACTCCAAATAAGTACACAATAATTTGAGATCTTAAATTTAATACTAGCCATTATTATATATTATTAATTGTCATAGTAAAACTACTTTCAGCGATTTTTGTTCCTTAAAGATTAATTTGTAACACTTAAATTAATGAAAAACTGTGCTTATATCCTTAAATATAGATCTGCAATGTTAAGTAACTGTTAATATTAACAGTAAAATTAAATATTTTACCTTGCTGTGGATATTGAATTTTTAGCAAAAAATAAAGTATTTATCTCTCTAAAGGGTTATTATTATTTCTACCACCAATGAATATAGAACTCTCATACCTTCTATTCTCCGTCTTCATTGGTTTCTGCAAACCATCTCCGGTTGGCGAGCGCTTTCGGACACTGTCCATCTTCCGGCCGAATACGTTCACTGTCACGGTCTGTATTCAACGTATGTATTCGGCCGGAAGATGGACAGTGTCCGAAAGCGCTCGCCAACGGGAGATGGTTTGCAGAAACCAATGAAGACGGAGAATAGAAGGTATGAGAGTTATTTATCTCTCAATAGAACAAAATCAATGCATTTAAACCCTGAGCATTATATCCTGAGGTGGGGTGTTTATTCTCTCCTCGATTGAGATCACAATAGAAGCAACGATTCAATTCACTTCATTTTCAATTTATCAGGATCACCTAGCCATTTTTAATACGGCCATTCATCAGGGTCTGCTGCATGAATTTTAACTGAGACTTGCTACTTCCAAGTTGAAAGGTTACTGGCAAAGTCAGTCTGGGCACTATTTAGTACATACATAAGTGTTGCTCAAGAATAGTAAGAAGAAGCAAATTTAAAAGTATAATTCAGCATAATTTGAATATACAAGTAAACAGAGAGAGAGTGAGAGAGAGAGAGAGAGAGAGTGGGAGAGAGAAAGAGTGAGAGGGGGTGAGAGAGGGTGAGGGAGGTAGAGAGAGAGAGAACAAAAGAGACAATGAGGATGGCCAACTAAGAAAGAAGGAAAAATATATTAACAATCTAATGAAAAATAAAACTTTAGAGCCATTAACATTAGTCAAAAACTAAATAGCACAAAATTGGAAAATATATTAGACAACAGAAGATATTATAGGTGTAACTTGACAAGGTGGAAAATGAATAGGGAATGATAGGAGAAAAATAAAATTTATATAAAACCCCCAATGGAGGAGGTCCAATCAATGAGAATAGAGAGGTCTGTATAAGTGATATCATGAAGAGGGATCGCTACCTGAATGAGATTACTAGCGTCAAGAGAGGTAGACTGGGAAACCTTGGATTAATAAGTGTCTCTCAGCTGTCAAATCGTAACTTCCCCTCACATTATTGCCTCTTGCTCAAATTTAGATGAATTTCCATTAAAGTGCTATTAGAGCACAAAAAAAGTGTTAAAAATAGATGATATCTGTAATGGATAGTTAATTGACACAAACAGTACATAATAAAAGAAAATTTAGATATTGTCAACAAAACCATACATAATTAGTTTCACATTTTATTTTTTCTTACCAAACAATTCTCTATATTTTACCAGTTTACCTATTTGTTAAACAAACTCAAACAAATAAACAAAACTAGTAAATAACAACAATTATTAAAAAATAAGAATAATTAATTAGAAAGGAGAGAATAAAGAAATAAATAGAACATAGATGAATTTATTTAAATTGTATTATTTAAAAATATTACACAAGAGTAGTTTTCACAAGCTGAAAAAATAAAAGGTGAGTACTTAGATTGTAATCTTAACTGGCTCATAAAGAATTTTCAATGAAAAATATTAATTTTTATTGATGCCTGCTTATGCGAAAAGCAAGATATTTTTAAGTTGGAAAAAGTAGGATTTAAAGTAAATTGTATTAATTGGAATGTGATTCTTAAATACAACAAAATTTCTTACCATACATTTAAGCTAATCACATTTGCAACATTAAATGCCTCAAAACCTTTAAGCAAATATTACTACTTAATTTTTGTTTATGAGTGAGTACCTTAGTATTCATCTTAATATTATAGATGTTGAGATATTTAAAGATAATGAGTAAGTATGAAACCATAATAAGTATGGCCATGAGTATAATGAATATTCTAATGATTAAGTTTAAGTATACACCAAGAGTAAGGACCATCATGTATCATCAGTATAGTTTTGTGGAAATATATGCTAAAAAAAACCTGAGTATAGCAAATGAGTTGAATAATTAACAGTATTTAGATGTGAAACAATTAAAAGTGGATGAGAAGAATAAATTATAATTGGACTTATAATAAAAATAATGAAAAGCTATTTGTAGCTTATGGACATTCTAATAATAATGTGACATTAATGAGGAAAAGATGATCTGGAGTTGAGTTGGATCTTGGAATTATCACAATTCTTTGGTAGTTTGCTTTTTCAGTGTGCCTGGCTATTTCTGCTTCTTCCCGATTCTTTCTCTCTCTCTCTACTAGGTATAGATTTCTACTCACATATGATGTGTGACCTAAACTTCACAATTTTTTAAAAAATTAATAAATCTTTAGTGATTACAATAACTTAGCATCTTGTAATTTGATGAAATAGAGAACAATAAAAAATAAATGTAGAATAAATAATAAATAAATATAAAAAAATAAAAATAACAATAAGTAAACATCACTATGCAGTGAGAAGGGGCCCAATGATGCCACTCCTAGTAAGCAGTAGAGCATTTGCAACTATTCTTAAAATTTTGGACTGAAAGGATTGTATTCATTGTATATTGGAAGGTTTAGCAGCACCTCAGAGTTTTCCACCTTTTGTCCAGATTGGTCGTATTGTGTTCTAGTAAAAAGTCTATATAAGAGTCCATGGCATCTATTAAGTTCTTGTCGCTTGATTCTAATATGTTCACTCCTGTTTAATCATGAGTCAAGGTAGAAACCAATTTAATGAGCTGAATCAGAAAGAAAGAGATAAGGGGTTGCTGTTGTTCATAACATTGATTGGAGAATCTTTCCTTAGTTGGAAATTAACTCATTTGGATTTATTTATTTTGATCCTCCATACACCACTGCTGAATAGTGTCCAGATAGTTTTGTAAAATGTAGGAAGTGGTTCTGGAGATAGTATGTGAGAAGAGGATCGCNTTTTTTTTTTTAATAAATAAATAAATCTTTATTTATTACAGTCTGTATGTTAACATCTTGTAATTTAATGAGAGATATGTACAATATTATAAAAAAAAATAAAAATAACAATAAAATAAATAAATGAGCACCATGAAACTGGAGGCAAACTGATTCATTCAAATCAACTTTAAACAATTACAGGTAGAAACTTTAGATTTTTTTAACTGGCATATTTGATCCTAGAGCTTTTTTTTATTTAGTACTTACTGCATACCCTTTGAAATGAAAACTATGAAAATTTTAGATGAATTTCATGGATATAAAATTTGTTATTTAAAAAAAAAATCATTATTAAACATTATGAATCATTAGATCAAAATAAAAAAAATATTATGCTGTAAATCATCATTACTTAAACATAGATTCAATATTTTGAATATATTTAACAAGATATCTTACATAAACTATTTTTTAAATGGGGAAAAAATAAGGTAATAGGAAAATAATGCCTAAAAATTTCTACTTACCGTTGCACCAACCCTCACTTCAGCTTCATCTCTCTGAAGAGGCTGGAAATCCCAAGATAGTGTGTCTATAGAAATGGCCTTGCGCCTTGCCGAAGTCTAAAAATAAAATAATATTCAAGTACGTCTTTGAAAACAAATTATGAATTAATAACAAAAGATTTGAAGAGTTTCTCACTCCTTTTTATTGAAGACAAGGGAGGCTGTTGTAACTTCTAAGACAGTGTACCTTCTAAAATTTACAATTATTTTGGCAGATTCTTTACTGAGATAAAATTAAAGCTTTAAAATGTTACATGAATAATAGTTTCATATTGAATGAAATAACTGAGTACTGTTACATTAATATTAACTCTTAACTGGATATAAAAAGCAATAGTGAATACTCTTTTCATTGATATATCTGTGACATTGAAGTTTAGTAAAGTGTTGTAAAAATATTTGATTTATTAAATATCTCAAATCATGATTCCAATGGGACTTTTACACTAAACAATTTACAAAACTTTTATCAGTCTTTTGGACCAATTTTATTAGAAGGAATGTGGAATAAGATAAAACTGGCTTTAAGACTGCCACCCATTATGACAATAATTTATCTCACAACCGTGGTTCTAATCTAAATTATTTTATGCAATTAGTGAATATTTTTAATTTATTTATCTTAAAAATGAATTATTTAAGTGCAATAAGGCCCAACAAATTTTAATAAACAAAAAAAAATCATTATTAATAAATAAAGTTTTACCTGCAAAACAGCTGTGAGGAAGCCCGTGGGGAATGTAAAAAATGCTAGAACAAATGTGGGAGGAGCCTGCAACTTTGTAGCCCAATTATTGAAGAAGTCAATTCTACTAATTAAGTCTTGAGTCCAGGAACCCAAATTTTTCAGAGATGGGTAAGCTGTAGAAAAAACCATAAATGAGTAATATCTATGGGATAAGTTAATCAATATAAATTGCAGGAAAAAAACTGAAAAGATTTATATTCATTAAAGCAATTATCTGGTGAAAATAAACAGCTTTTAGCATGCTGAGAAATAATTGTCTCTGTCAAAGATTAAAGAAATAAAATTATTTTAGGCCTATATAGATAACAAAAATCAATTTAGTATAAAATATTTTCTTATTGGTATTCTTTATGTACCTTTAGAAAAGTTTCATCAAAATTATTAGAAGTGCTTTTCCACAACAGACTACAGCAAAAAATATTTTCAGTTACTGTGCACAGAGTTCCTATTTTGGTGTACTAGCGGGCAAGAGCGAATTCCTTACATAACAAAAGAAAGTAATGAAATAACCTTCCAATTGAAAAAATAAATTTATCACAGACAGACTAACTAATGGCTGAAAATGAGGTTTACAAATTCATGGGGTTCTGAAATGCAAAGATCCATATGTTTATGCAATATGGTGATTAATTAATTAATTAAAATAATTAAAATAATTCCCTCAATTTTACTATTTCTGATAACAGTGGGTAATTACAACTCTAAGAACATAATATTTGTACTAACTATGAGAAACGAGTGCCATTAATATTTAGAAGAATACTCTATGGATTCAAATTAATTTAGATCTACTTAATGTCCTTTTGAGTAATTAAAATGTAAGCTTCAACTGGTAATCCTACTAGAACTCTTCAAATTACTCCTTGAATATACAACCCCTAGTATTACTATAGTAGTTCTTACTTAGCTGATTATTATTCAGGAAAATATGAGATATTTGCATCAGCCTTGTATGATGAAACCTTCAGGTTCATTTTCAGGTATTTGTACGAACTAAGGAGCATTACTGCTTTAAATTTCTTTTAAATGCTAATATTTCAATCTCTTTCAATCTTGAGTAAATTAGCCAAATACTTTATCTTATTTCTTTAAAAAAAACTTAAATTGGTTGGATGAAGAACTTCTTTTTTTAAATTGATAATCAAAGTAATGAGTTTCTTAGTCAATCTTTGATTATGTGTATTAAGGATTGTTAGAATACATAAATCTTTGCTTAGCCTCAACAGTTTCAATTTTCTTTTTCCAAAATTTGCACATCCTAATACAAAACTGCCCACATAACTGTAATTATGAAAATATTTTTGGCTAACATCGGAACACAATTTTTAATTAGAAAAAGTTTCCAAGAATTATAAATTGCATAGTATTTCACTGAGTCTTATTTAAAAAGTTTTTGAAAGTCAAAGTTTTTCTTAAATGAAAATATGGGAGTCAAAACTAGTCCTAAGTACACCTTCGTGGCACTACCTCTATTTCTTTTTGCTCAAAATACCATTTGTCATCCTTGGCTAATTGTATAATGTTCCTGAATACTATATTTTATTTATTTATTTGAATTTAGTGAGATTTTTACAATTACTTTATAACCTATTAATCATAAGTTGTAGAGAGAGTCATATCTCCAGTCAGGTTCAATATATCATCCAAAACATAAGGCATAGAATCACATTATTGTCAACTTTAATTCACTTTAGGTTCTGTCGGGTCAGTGTTTATATTCTTGAAATTTATGTTATTAGTTTTTTGGGCCTTCTAGTGTTATGAAATCTTGGTCCACCAGAGGTTTTTGAAATAGGAATTGGTGGTAATGCTTAGATCTGTGTGGTGTTGTTGGATTACCATTCATTTTGGAAATTGTTAGGGTCTATCGTGTAGCATAATTGGTGAACTAGTTTTTTTGAAATTGTAATGAAACTGTGTACGGATGTTCCATTGAATTCTGGAACCATGTCAAAATATTCTCTTCTTGATGATGTGTGTGATTCAGGGGCATCTGCCTTTGTACCTGTTCATTAAGTATGGGTGGTCTGGGTGGGTTTGCCTTTGTTTGTTTTAGTAATTAAAATAAAATAAAATGTGATGAAAATTAAAATTGAACATATATATTTAAAACTTTTAGAAAATAAAATAAAATATGACAAAAATTGAAAACTTAGATTTTAATTTCTGAAAAATTAAAATTGAATTATTAAAAGTTAAAATAAAATTCTTAAAATTTGAAGGTTGCAAAATTAAATTGTTTAAAAGATGATTTATTTTATAAAAATTAATANTCTTAAATTGTTCAGTTGAAAAATTGAAATTGTTAAAAATGTAAGATTTATTTGTTAAAATTATTAAAATTCAATGTTCAATATTAACAATTGTTTTGATTCCTATTTAATTAATGAAAAATAAAATTTATTTTCTTTTTAACTTAAAACTATTACAAAAGACTTACAAAAAGGACAATACTTCAAAACACAATGTTGCGAAGACTCCAGATGACACGCTTGTTTCTGTACCAACTTTCTAAAGATCTTAAGGTAGGCAAAGAGTTTTTTTTAGTATCTCAGGTTCTTCACAATTCAAGAATCCGCTCTGACTGCACCAGTTAAATATCTTTTCGGCTCGGTTGAGTTTTTAAAAATAAGTTTTTATTTTACATTCTAATTTACAAATTCAATTTTGAATATTTGTTAACTACAGTTACTACAGAGGCACAATTGCAACAGATGGGTAAACTAGGAGAAGTTACTGGGACAACTTACACTGGAGAAATGCTAGGAGGAGAGGATTGTTTGGTTGGAGCTGTACTCTGAAAGGAGGGTTCTGGGAATGCTTGGAACAATGTTTTCAATCTTAGCATAATTTACATAATATTCATGAGAAATATTAGTGAATGGACACAAAATTAAATTATTCTAGTACTAAAATAAAAATAACAATAAAATAAATAAATGAGCACCATGAAACTGGAGGCAAACTGATTCATTCAAATCAACTTTAAACAATTACAGGTAGAAACTTTAGATTTTTTTAACTGGCATATTTGATCCTAGAGCTTTTTTTTATTTAGTACTTACTGCAGGNATATTATTAAACATGTTTCTAATTATTTATTTGTTATTAGATAGAACTTTATTTTTAATGTAATTGTATATGTATATATAAACACATATACATATATACAGGCAAAGAAAACAGAAGAAGATTAGATCTAAGAAATTTTAGTTTGAAAAAAAAGGTGATAACAGCATCATCTAAATCTGGAGAAAATATAGTATAATGAGTTGCCAAGAAACTAAGGAATTTGCCAACCTTTCAGCCATGGGGTAGGTATCCTTGCCTCATAAATTGATTGAAAGATATCTTCTAGTTCAGCAGACATTACCACAGTACCTTTTATTCCTTTTTGAAGGTCGATTAAAGAATTCCGCATTGATTTGAGAAGAGCATTGTACCGCAATATCTAAAATGAGTAAAAATACATATATTTATTTTTCAATCGTACAAAATTTACAACACTATATATATGTGTGTGTGTGTAAATAATAGCTTATACAATAATACCTCTTGGAGAAGGACTACATCCAATGGTTGTTTATTGTAACCTATCTGTTTCTCTGTTTGTTCATAGTTTATAACTCGAGGAATTTTGGACAACATATCAGTAGTCAAATTCATAACCTAAAATACAAATTACATTAACACACTGGCAGTGTTTACAAATGTCATATAGGTCTAATTACTACAGAAAAATAAGTTAATAAGGAATAGTTAATACTTAACTATTAATAAAGAAAAAAGATTAAAAGTTTTTAACAAACAAGCTGCATAAACTAAGCAGACTTCACATATTTCATTAAAAACGAACATAATTGAAAGTAATTACTAGTTTGATCTTACAAGCCAATGAGGATGATTCGGGTAATAGGTAAGTTCACAAGGCTGACACTAACCTTTCTGTTAAATAACTTTCCTATCAGAAGGGAAGTAAAAAAAGAGAAAATAAAGAAACAACTGATAGAATTGAACTACAATCAGCTTTGTAATACATAAGTCTAGAAGTGCCCCAAATGTTTTTATTTCAAAAGGGAAAATTTATTTAATTATACAATGCTCCCGCTAGTAAAGTAAAATGTTTTATTTAATAAGGTACTAATAGAAGACTTTTTAAGGGATATGGGGGTAGCCCTAGGGATTCGTTAGGATCTCACAATTCGTTAGGATGCCTCAACCCCAGACAGATTCAAATACCACCCTGTTTTTATAGAGAAAAAAATCTGTTCAGATCCATGGATGTTTTTAATTGGATGGCAAGCTGTAGATAGCTCTTCCCTAAATAACTCTAAGAGAGAAAGGGAGGGTTTAAAAAAAAAGTTTCACAATTATTATTATAGCTAACAAGGGTTTTAGAAATGTATATAAATTTTTTCTTTGGGTTATTAACTTTCTGTTTAATAGAGTAAAAGTATTTTACAATTTCAATTATATTTTTGCTTTTTTTATTTTCTTGCTATTTCTTCCTAAAAAATAAAATTATTTATTTTCTTCCTAAAAATTTAAAAGAATTTTTAAATTTCTTTAAATACCTAGTTTTTTAATGAACAAATTTAAGCTTTAAACTTTCATTTTCAATAAGATAAGAAATTTAGAGAAAGAAATTTCAATAGGTGACCCACTTACAAGTACATATTTGAGTTGAAAGAAGTAATAATAATAGTTATTTATGAGAACAAAAAAGCTGAGAACCATTAAATTCAAAATGAAATTGATTTAAGAAGACATAATTATGAGTAAGCAAAAAATGATATTTTTAAATATAAAATACCTCTCCTTCTACATTAGATTTTCCTCCTGACTCTGATCCTTGAACAATTAGAAGAGTTTCGCACAACAATTTTGCTTCATTTATTAGTGCCTTAATGTCAGCATTTTTATGCTGGCCAAATACAGATGGATCATCATAAATTGGTAGATTATCAATATGAGCCTGATAAGCAGAAACATTTGAATCTGGTGGAATAGAATACTCATCAATAGGGCAGAGCCTGAAATGAAAGTTTATCCATTGTATAACTTAAATGAATAAAAAGAAAAAGAAAGTTTCAGAGGGCTAAACATCATAATATAAATGATTTTGATCCCAAAACATTTATATGTAGTCAGGATATATATATTATATATATTCTGCCCCCCTGCACAGAACTCCAGAACTCCCTAAAATTTCTGAATTACTCAAAAATGAATTTATCAAACACTGCAAATGATTACAAAGTAGTTTATTTTCCTAGATATTTAAAAATATTTTTTTAAAGTGGTATATAAAAAAAAAGAAAACTGTTAACTCAAATTAAAGATTTCAAAAGACTGAAAATATTTTAATCCTGTTTAATACTTCAAATACTTTTATTATTATTAATAACACCTTTAGAGCAATCTCTAATTTAAAAAAAATTCTATTAGACTTCTTTAAAAAAGCCTCAGTTATTTGTTTCAAAGAAGAAACATGGCAGTGTCCAATGAAATTCTCGTAATTTTGAGTTAATACTGGGAATAAAATTATACAGTTGCTAAAGAAACTCATGAGATTATTAATTATGAAGGAGAAGGTGTCCTTGACCAGCACACTGTGTGGCATTGGTTTGAAAAATTTGGCAGGGGAGATGTGACATTGGAAAGGATGAAGGGCTCCAGGCAGCCATTGGATATTGATGAGTTCTGCAGGAGTCAAATCCCTCCATAGTACTCGCAAACTTGCCAGTGTGTTGAAAGATACTGTTAATCCCCATCTACTCTTCATGGGAAAGCTGAAAATAGCAGTGGACTTCACGAACTTCTCAGCAATCAGCAATGATGTTAGAAATTTGTGAAAATTTGTTGAAAAAACCTTCTGATATGGAATTTGACTAGAAGATTGCCACCTGAGATGAAAAGTAGGTTTACTGGTAAAACTAGAATACCTGTAGCAATGGCTACATCATGATAACGATTTGCTTTTTTGTAAGGGGCAAATCGGGAAAAAAAATCCATGCTCTGTTTTTTTTTATAGCTTAAAAGGTGTTACTGATCATGAATTCATTCCTGATGGATACCCTATGAATTCTAAACTCTACTGTGAACAACTGGAATGGTTGCATGATTCCAGGATAGCGTTACCCTGATTGATCAACCCAAAAGTAGTTTTATTCAAACAATATAATACTCGTTGTCCCACTCCCCAAGGAACCAAAGAAAAGAAATAACTTCATGGGTTCGAACTCCTGCCTGCTCAGAACACAACTTGTTTTGATCCATGGCCCATTTTCTTTATGAGAAAAATCTTTGGTAATTTTAGGAAAGTTGACATTGTGGTCTAAGAGTTCTTCGGACAGCCATCTCAAGGAATGTTATCAGCATGGCTGGGAGATGGCTAAAAATGGTAGAAAAAATGGAATATACTATGATTAATTATTTTATCTTGTATCAAAGATATAATAATACAAATATTTGGTTGAAATATTTCATTATTTATACACCCCTTATATATGCATTTTCTATACTATCCATTATAAAAATTGTAAAAAATAATAAAAAGATTATTTTAGCTATATCCATACTAAGTACGACTGGTAGAAACTACTTTACCAACAACACAATTCACAATGAGTTTCATCCTTAGACATACCACTTTGGATTTAGACCTAAATTTTAAATAGAAATCTACAAGCAAATAAATATTCAAAGAAATACTAAACCCATCTTATAAAACAGCTATACCATCTTCAGTTATAACCACTGTTGTAGTTAAGTACTAATTAGCACGCCAAATTTAAAAAAAAGATCTGCTTGAAATTTAAGATTGTTTGGCCTTTGACTCCTCTTTATTTCTTAATCTCCAAAAATTTTAAAAACAAGCCATTACATCAATGTATCAATCTTTTTTCTCTTTGAAATAATATGCTACAATTGTGAATTTTTTGTGTGTGTGTGGGGGGGGGGGATATCATAGAAATAAGTGGTTCTGTTACATGTTGTCGCAATTGAAAATAAGTTTAGTAATATGATACTTTAAAAAAAAGTATAATTATTGAAATAATGATGTATAACAAGTAAAATTACTGGCTATGAGATAGATAGTATCATGAAATAACAGATAATAATCTTCTCAGATAATAGTTCCCAAAAATCAAAGTGACATCTAATTTAAGATATGTAAGTAACAGATTCCAGAAATCTATGGTAATATAAGCATGCCAATTCAGAGAATGAAAAAATAGCATAAAGGACAAAATTATGCATAGAATAGAACACTCATAAAATGAGAACAAAACAGAACATAAATAACCTTGATATTCTCAGAAAGCATTAAACATCCCCCCCCCCCCCAAAAAAAAGAAAATAATTAAGGAACTTACCCAGTAATATAATAGTATCTAAAAGCATTATTATAATAAGGTGTAGGGAAGAAGCAAACCAATCTCCCAGTCTTTGGACTCAAAACAGCTGTTGTTGCTCCAGTTTTGGGATTAGAAGGTAATGACTACTCTAAGTTAAATATGCCATTGGAAACCCAGCCAGGTATGAACTACTACTCTTCTTATGCCATGATAGATCCTGATACAGAAATAAATTCTAGAGAAAAACAGTCCCCCCTTTTGGATAGGGACAGTATTAGGAAATATTAAAGCATTGATGAAATCTAAAAGAAGACAAAGAATCAGAAATCATCTAAACATTAGAACCAAGTGCTGACTATATTAGAAAATGAAGGAGGTAATTATTAAAGCCAATAATTTTTGAATGGACAAAGAATGACTCTCAAAAGATTAGATGTCAATAGCAAGGGATAATAGAAAAGAGAGTACATTTTTTGCTACAGTTGACCACAAACAACGATTCGGCTCTGCATTGGAAATATGATAAAAAAGAACCTAATAGACTTCTAACCAGGGATAATAGGATATACAAAATAAGGATAAAAGGCAAGTTACGGGGCGCCTGGATAGCTCAGGGGATCCGTACAGGTCTCGCAATCCTGACGCTGCGGGTTCAAATCCAACCCAGGTCAATCTTTTATTTATAATATAGAAGGTTGTCCTGAGCCATGGGTGTTTAAAATGGGGTGGCAACCTGTAGATAGCCCCTCCCTCCAATGACCCTAAGTGGTTGCAAGGGAGGCTAACTCAGCAAAAAAAAAAAAAAAAAAAAGGCAAGTTCCATAATATAGGCACAATTACAGAGAGAGGCTGAGTAGTGACAGAGGCGAAGAAAATAATATCAAAAAAAGTGGGCTAACTTAAAAGAGTTTATAATCAGAACTACTAAATAAAAATAGGAAAGGGCAGTGAAAAGGAATGGAGACTTTTATTATGAAGAATGTCGATTTACAGTAGGGAAGAAAATAAACAAAGGAAAATAATAATACAGAGTGTACCAGGCAGAACTGCATATCTCTGTTGAAGAGAAGTTAATTAAGCATGTAGAAGAAAGAGAAAAGTCATAGAGAAAATATTGCTCGGCTAAAGACAAGACGCATTAGGTTGGAGACCTTTATAAGTATGATTAAAAGATTGGTCAAGGACTCCAACTGGAATTAAATATATGTAAACCAAAAGATGGTATAATCATTATTCAGGCTTCAGAGGTGATGGAGAGGAGGGCAGATGCATATTAGGAAATCTGAAATCCGAAATCCAGAAGCAAACTGCCTGTTCACAATAATCTAGAATATGATAATCAGTAAATTTCATTAAACAAACAGTGATTGAGGTGAGAGACCATTTCAAAAACTTAAAAATACTACATCAGCTGGTAATGATGTATATGATTGCCTCTGAAAGAGATGACTTATCAAGTGATATGTTAGCTTAGATTATTGATTCATGGAAGAAAGTTGAGATGCCAGAGGTTTGTAAAATTGAATTTATATGTCCAATTTATAGGAAGGGAGACAAGACATATTGTAAGAGCAAGGGAGATTACATTGTTTGCTTGCCATACATAGTATTCTCAGTTAAAAAAGCCAAGCTAGTCACCAAATATGCAGAAACCATACTCTGTTACTATTGCAGAGGATTTTGGAAAGGATTTGTGAAATTAAAAAAGAAATGTGGCAGGCTCTGAAGAAAATATGAGTATATACTAATTCCATATCTTATTCATGGATTGTTCAATTTAGTGTATATGCTGATGTTAAAGCAATACTGGCTAGAAATATGATTAGAAGAGATGTTTATGAACCTGTTCTAAATAGTACACATGATAGATCTACAAGTCAACTAGGATGTGATGTTCTTAAAGGAATTAACAAAATGTAAATGTCCAGGAAGTCAAGATTCTGGGCGCCAATATCTCGCAAGACTACAATGCGGGAAACAAAATTCAAAATAGGATAGGGAAAGGGAATAAGATCTATTTGGCTAACATAAAACTATTCAAGTCAGGCTATTTAGCAAGCCATTTAAGTTAGACTATTTAGTTAGGCATTCTGCTTAATAAGCTAAATTTGCACCTACATGGAACTTTGTGAGACCAGTCACATACACATTAGAGACAAGGAGCCTGCTTGGGTATGAAGAAAAATATTGGTGGGCTTCGAAAGGAAGGTTGTCAGAAGAATTTATGGTTCCAGTAATTTATGGCTGCAGTGAATGACAGCTATGAGAGAATAGAAAAATAGATGATAACTTATAAGGGGACGATATAATTAATTTCATTATCAGAGACTGTGATGGCTTGAACATGTGGCTCTGTTATCCCAGGAAAGGACCTATAATTCAGTAAGGTCCATCTTCCAAGACAGGATGCAAGGCCAAACCAAGGTTCCAGGATATGGAGGGCAACTAACAAGAGCTGAGATTGGGAAATGGAGAATCCTGGATGAGGATAGAGATGCCTGGAAAAGAGTTGTTGCAGAGGCCATTACATACATTGGGCTGTAATCCAATCAATGCCTAGTGGATCAACCTGGCTATATGATAGTGGCCTGCAAAGCATCAGGTAATTTTACTCACACAATATTAACTGTGTAAGTGAGGAAAATTGATTTTATCATCCTCAAGCCCTTTTATTAATAACAAGCCATTGATGACAGCTAAGTGATTTATCAATGGAGACACATTTAAATTAATGTCATGTGGCACAGATTGGCTTAATCCTGCTATGTATCAGCCAGATAAAAAGAATAAATAAAAGTGGTTTTAAATAAGTCAATTTTTAAAAATCAACCAGCAAATTTTAGAATAAAATGTAATGAAAAAGTAAGGGGTTTGAAACTGAGTCTATAAATAGCAAAAATAAGGTGGATAGTGTATTTTATTGACACTTAAAAAGACAGAATAATGATGGATGAAATATGATGGAATATTTTTAACCTCAGGAGTTTTAATGAAGCGTCATTTGAGGATATCCTTTTGATATAAAGTTTTGATTTCATGCTTTATGAAAATATTAACATAAAGATCAAATGGAGTTTTTTTTACCGTAGATATTATTATTAGATGTTATTTTTGTTGGGGTTCGATAAAGGTAGGTCCAAAAAAAAAAAAAAAAAATACAAATTTAAAAAAATGAGTATTCTTTAAATTATCTGCCAACGTTTCGGCTTAAATTGTAAGCCATCTTCAGGGCTATCATGAAGGCGAGGGGGGACGTCCTGTCCCTAAGATCACATTTTCATGACTGACTAGTCATATGAGTAGTCATGAAAATGTGATCTTAGGGACAGGAGATCCCCCCTCGCCTTGATGATAGTCCTGAAGATGGTTTACAATGTAAGCCAAAATGTTGGCAGATAATTTATAAAATACAAATTTTTTTTCTTTGTATTTTTTTGGCTCTACTTTGACCGAACCCCAACAAAAATAACACCTAATATTAAGATAAAGATTTTGGGATCCTTCAATTTGCAGGATTGGTTTCAAGATGCAGGTGTCCTACAATGGTAGTAAGTTTTTTTTGGGGGGTGCATGGTTAGCCAAGATCCTTACTAAAGCTGTGGGATCAAGTCGCTCCCTTTGTAAACTTTTATCAAGAAATAAAAGCTTTTCCAGAGCCAGAGAGTATTTAGAATAGGGTAGGTACCTGCAGATAGCCCCTCTCTCTCCATGAACCTAAATGGTTTAAAGGGAGGTTAAATTAAAAAAAAAAAAGTTTCCAAAAGATTTCAATACTATTGCTTCAGATTCCAATTAAATATGAACAAATGAATAAACATTCAGGAAATGGGTATCCCAATTATAATTCACATACGTGTAGTCAGTATGCTAAAGCTAATTCCCTCAATTTTAAGTGCATTATTCTGTACAACCATTGGGTCCCACTTTCATTTATAACACTAACTGGAGTGGCTTATTAAGCAATACTTTATAATGAGAGCATCTGAAATATTAGTATATAAGGATAAATGTGTCAGGGTCACTATAACACTCATAAGGGTATTAGAAATATTTTGTGATCACTTACTTAAATCCTGGTATTGCAATAACATCCTCCTTAAAATACCTGCAATGATAAAGCAGAATGTAGTACATTACATATGTATTTTGTATAGATAAAAAAAAGTTAATTTTTGGTTAAAGTAATATATTCCTAGTTAAATGAAACAAAATTTTTAAAATAAAAACCATAAAACAGGCAATGACTTATGCTATCAGGCAACTGCCTTAATTTATGTGTGGCAAACATCGAATAACAAGAGTCTAACTTATCAATATATGTCAGAAGGAGACGTCTGTCCCAGTCATCTGTCACATGGCCTCCATAAAATACTCCTGCAATGAGATATTTTAGTGCGTCCCAGGGTGTTTCAGCATACTCATCCAAATATATCATTAAAACATTTTCTGAAACCTATATAGAAAAAATTAAATTGTTATTTATTAATTTAAATCTTTAAATAAAATATTTCAAGGAAAGTTACCTCAAAATCTGAGTCATTAAAGCTGTATATAACATTCCAACCAAGCTCTTCAAATTTTTTTCTTTCAATGAGTACAGCATGAAAAAAAGTAAGAGCAAAAAGCAATCGCTTATATTTGCTTTCACTTTGACAAATATTAATTTTTTCATCAGTCAGTTTATTGTAAAGTCTCTTCATGTTGGCTTTCATCCCCTATACAACAAAATTTAGATCAATTTAGAATACTATTAGTAGAAAAAGAACTACACAGGAAAATTAATTTCATTGCTTATACAAGGACTTTAAGGTTCATTAAAAAAAAAAAATTAAAATCATAAATACAAAGAATTTGAAATGAAATGCATAATAGAAAAATTTTGTTCATAATTTTAATGATCAATAAATATTTTCCCTATGAGAGATAAATATCTTTATTGTAAGGAAGAATATTATATCAATCATTATATAGAATATCAACATAATAAACTGAAACCTCTTGGAATCATTGGCATTCAACATTCTTCTGGCAAGCGCTTTCAATAAGAGTTTTCTATCTTCTGGCTGAATACAGCTGTTCACAATCACTGTCTGCATTCAACTGATGTTAGTAGGGTGTCAGTCTGTGGGTCGGTCAAGTGCATCAAGTAATGTTTGTCACTTAGCCTCAGCTAATGTTTTTCGGCCTTCCTATGTCAGGTAGAGGGGATCATGTGTTTTCTCCCTTAACGTCTTGTTTGATTGTTTGATTCAGTAAAAGTAGCGGTCTGAATAAGTTGTCAGACTGTTGGTTGAGTTGTTCGTTAATAACGTGTTTGTCTGATGTTCTAGTTTTGTAAATTTCCATATTCTCAAAAATGTCCATTTTTCGTCCTTTCTGTTGTCTATGTAATAACTTCATGGTTCTGTTTATGTCAGTGAGATCGTGTCAGCTGCCTTGTAAATGGTTTGTATAGTTGAAGTCCCATTCATTCAGTTTGTACAATCATGAGTGTTTATCAAATCTCCTTTTGAGTTTTTGCCCCGTTTGTCCCATGTAAGTCTGGTTGCATGTGCCTGTCAGCCTATAGGCTCCACTTGAACTGTATGGATCAGTCTTTCTATTGTTTGTACGTAGTTTTCATTTTAGTGAGTTGTCTGTCTTGGGTGCTGTGAGTATTTCTTCTTTTCTAAATAAGTTTGTGAGTTTGTTTTTTATTTCAGGTTCTGCGTATGTTACTGTGAACTTACGTATTGGTGTTTTTCTTGTTGCCTGCTTGTGTTTTGTTGTTCTGTCAATAGTTTGTCTAAAGAGGTTCGCTCGTATCAATAATTGTGTGCAATCTTGCATATAGTCTGTAGTTCTTTGTGATAGTTGTGAGGTATGAATGGAACCGTGTTTTCGCCGTATTATGAATTTGAATGCTGTGAATTTATGTTGAGTGGGGTGATTTGATATTACATGAATAGTAGTGGTGTCGGTATTAGTTGGTTTTCGATATATCAGTCAGTTTGTCTTACATTCTTGTGATCATGATGTTGAGATACTCGTAGTTTATTGTATTGTCCTCCTTCTCTATTGTGTATGTGATGTTGGGATACAAAGTGTTGAAGTCTACCATGTCTTCTCCATTGTCTTGTGAGTGTATTATGGAATTAAGTTATGTATCGGTTGTAGTGTTTTATGTTGTTTTTGCATAAAGCTTTTTAATGTGCTTGTCTTATAAGTGTTGTACTAGTCTCCATTAGTATGGAAGAAGTTGGGTTACCCATTCTTAGACCGTCTGTTGGTCTGTAAAGCTTATTATCGAATAAGCTTATTGTAGTTCTGTTTTAGTATTTTAGAGGTTAAGCCAGTCAGTTCACCTATGTACTGTTTATCATAAAGGTCCGTTAGTTGAACAAACAGAACTCCAACTATGCAAACCATTTACAAGACATGACCTCACCAACATACACAACCATGAAGTTATTACATAGACAACAGAAAGGACAAAAGAAGGACATTTTAGAGAATATGGAAATTTACAAAACTAGATCATCAGACAAACACATTATCAACAAACAATTCAACACACAGTCTGACACCAACTTTTATTAAAACAAACAAACAAATGAAAATAATCAAACGACAAACACTAACAACCTCATAAAAAACATATGTCAGAATAATTCATAGAATCATATACTATCCATTACTAACATACACTAGATGATATTGGAAATGCAAATATTACCCGATGCACCTGACCGAGCCATGGACTGAAACCAACTAATGTCAGTTGAATACAGACAGTGACTGTGAACAGTGTATTTGCCCAGAAGATAGAAAACTCTTAACAACAGTACTTGCCAGAAAAATTTGGAATACCAATGAAGATGGGTTCCAAAAGGTATGATAGTTTCATGTTCATTGGTTGTACTAACCCCCTAGATTATTTGCATAATAAATTGACTTTTTCTAAAAAATTAAACCTGATTCTCAGTGAAAATTTGTACTCTATCAGTAAGACCCTGTCCCTAGTAATATTGCAAATGATTAAATTTGTTCAGTTGATGGAACTAGAATTATTTTGAATGTTCTCACTGATTTATAGTTATGCCAACTGTTGACGCCTATGTTCAATTTTTCAGATTTTTCTTCTTTTTTTTCTCGATGTTCATTTTGTGTTTAATTTTTATTTTTAATGATAAATTTCAAAAGTTTGTTTTATTACAGATAATAAATTTAGATGAAAACATAGCATTTAATCAGTTAAAATTGTTTAGTTTTATTAAAATAAAAGAGACAATTTAAGTTTGAGTAATAATTAAATGATTAATTCAGCTACAACTTTATTAATACCAAATGATTAATTTAGTTATGATGAATTATCAATTTAAAAGAAAGTGTAATATTGTAATAGAAACTGCCAAACTCTAGTATTGAAATAAAAGTCATTGACTGACTTATTAATTATTAACACAAGACATAATTAGCAGATGGTTTTATAAGAATTCAAAAAAACTATAAAAAAAAAAAAAAAAGTGATGGTTATCTAATATGACTTTATGTTCAAAAAATGTCTATATGACTATCTTTTGTAGTTTTTATTATGAGAAATTAAAGCAAAAGCTTAAAGTTTATCTGAGACAAGTGACAAGGGTCAGTTGTTACAAAATGGTTTGATCATTTGATCATTTTGATCACAGGTCAAGAAGACTGTGAACTAGAATTTAGATGTAAAGAATATTTTTAGATTTCTGTTGATGTACATTCACACATGAAGAGATTTAAAAATTATTATATCTGATCATAATAAGAGATTATTCCAATGTCTCTGATGATGAAAATGAAAGTATTTTCTACAAATGTCTTATCATTGATAAGAATGGTGTAAGATATAAGCAAAACATACTGCTAAGTCTGAGTTGCTGACATAAAAGACATACTAATTTTATAAATGGAAATTAAGTGATTGCTAAAGTTCTCAAAAGATTTTCAGAAAGATAAATTATAACTAATAAATGATGGGTACAAAGTTGAGACATAAAACACATCATATGTGTAGTTTAATGTGCAGTGTGTAATATTAATACCTTAACTCAATATTAATATCTACATATTTTTCGTTACTCGAGAGAAATATTTACTTATAGTTGAAAAAAAAAAAAAAAATTGTCCACATTTCACCAAAATTATTAGTTAGGGTGGTGTCTTTAATATCAAATCTTCTTTATGACAATAATCGATTCTAGGGTCATCACACACCATCTTCAGATTTAGGCAATATGTAATAGAAATTTATAACAGACTATATTTAACAAATATAAACAAATTAACATGAAATAAATAATAAAATACGTATAACATTTTTAATTGAGTTAAAGAATAAATCACATTTTAAAAAACAGGTATAATATTGGAATGGTCTATAATCATTAAATAGAAGTGCAGCTGAAATTTATTTGCTAAGAGTACTCGCAGGATGTTGTCTCCCTTCAGTAAATCAACAAAACTGCCAGACATATGGGTCTCTTTGGACATGGTATCCTCAATCCTCTCTTTCCACCACTGACCCCTGTGGAAAATTTTATCTATTCGGAAGGATAATTCATAGACTCCATAAATATTTCCAGCTTATCCTGGCTTCATTCTCAGATTCAAAAAACATTGCCAACATACCTCAACCAGCCTGACCATAAATATTTCAGTTCTGAGTGGGAAAGGAGAGTCTAAAAGCAAGCTGTTCATTTCATACAATTTATGATGAATTCCAAAATAATTCTGTTTGTAGCTAACTGAAAGGGAATTTGAAATTTCAATAGTCAACTCTTACTTATACATAATAAGTTAGTGCCGTTTTAAGAACCTCTTTATAGGTATGGAAGTAAATAAGATAACTACATATAGCTTAATAATAAACTATTACTTGTGGGAGTAAGATTTTTTGCTTTATTTATAAATTCAAATAAATTTTTATTATTATTATGAAATGCTAATTACTATTATTTAAAAAACACAGTTGTCCCAATTTAATGAATTAAGTAAATAACTATTAAACTTAAGTTTCAAGTAATTTTCAATTATAATAAATTACCCATTCCACAAACACCACTTTTCTTATGAATGGATAGTGAAAGGAATTTCTCCAACTAAAACTGATATTGAAGAGAAGAGTGATTGCAGACAAAGAAAATAATGAATATATATAGCGGGATGTCTGGATGAAAGGAAAGAGGAATAAAAGCTCTTAAAATAAATATCTTTAACTGACCCAGGTTGGGAATATCTTTAAAAAGCCACGTACAGTCAATCAGTGAGAAGATAATCTAATATTAATAATGACTGAGGTTGTTTACTACAAGCTAATAGGTTTCCCTTAAATATTAGGGTTCTCACATGAATTTGGTTAGCCTGCCATAGTTTAGAAATTCAAATTCATGAACAAAGTTTGATTAAAAATATATTGTTTACACAGTATTTCTAGACTATCTCCTCCCTCTAGTCATGAGTATTAAATTTTCAAAACTTTTAGAACAAATTTTCATAATTATAAATCATTATAATATAATATGTTTGAATACAGTTATATCATCTTTCACAAAACTGAGAAATATAGAAGAGACTAAAAAGTTCTTACTTTAGGAGGTTCTGTAGTCATTTTGAGAGAAGTCTGTAGAATGGATAAGGGAAAGTCCGGATGAGGACTTGAGCTTAACCATAGCCTGGAAAGACAGCATTAATATAAA
>KZ806880.1:546658-561311 GCA_000696205.2 Oncopeltus fasciatus
AAAAAAAAAAAAAAAAAAAAAAAAAAAAAAAAAAAAAAAAAAAAAAAAAAAAAAAAATAATAATAATGAGAGTGGACTAACCAAAGAAAAAAAAATACTTCAGTTGTCTCCAATATATGAATTAAGCTAATCACTATTGAATGTAAGCTTTAACTATTTTCCAATCATAACGATAAGGCAGTCAGGAAACTACTTTATTCTCTGGTGAATTAATGAATAATTATTAACAATTGTTTGTAATGGGAAATAAGGCTTTTAAAAAATAACATAAATAAATAATTTTAACATTTAAAGGAATGGTAAATCATTTAGAGAAATTTATCATCATTGAGTAACTAAGAAAACTAAATATGGCTTGTTTCTTTGCAAAAATTCTTTAATGGAGTAAATCATAATGATAAAATAAAATTATGTGCAAAAAGATAAAGTAAAAATTTAAGCTAAAAGACCAACCTGAATTCCGAATGAAGATCAGGGTCAGACTGCAATAATTCCACAATCTTATCTAATGCTGGCATCCAAGAAAGAGAAAGATGGCAATTGGCTAAGAAAACCCAGTAGCCAAGAGCCTTTCCTTCCTCAATCAGCCTGAAAAAGGAGATTGTGTGTTAATTAGTACATTTCTTATACTCTTATAAGATCTTATACTTTATATATATATATATATATATNATAATTTATGTATATTAACATATAATTAAATATCTTCAATATTGATAAAGGAATGAATAGTAATTTATTCCACATTTTCTTTGAGGATGTCTAAGAGGGTGGGATAAAAAAAAAAAGAAAGGTTTTCCACAGTACAACTGTTATTTAGCTACAAAGCTTTTTTGCCATTTATATAATTCTCAGATGGGTTTTAAATGAACAGAGATGTCAATGACTCTTTAATAAACTCTCTCCAACTTAGTGTGTTTTGAGACTTTAAAATCAAACCTTCGTGAATAAATAAAATATGTTGAGGAAAAACAAGATGCACACTAGATGCATGAAAGTAGTTATATATTGTGAGTGGGTCTCTATACACTCTAGTCTACAATTTTAATAATAAAGAATTTGGCATTTAAACTTCCTTTAGCAAACTGTTTAATGATTTGTTAATGACCAAAACTCGATAAAGGGAAGAGGGGCTAAATTTAAAAATGTGTTTTTCGAGATACAACAAAATTTATGGGGCATAATAGTTGCAAAATGTTATTATCTAACATTTATATCTTATAATATTTGTACATGAAATGCATAATAGGAGAAATTGGATGAGTGAAAGAGGAAGACTAACTTAAATAATAACTAATATCTCAATATCTTCATTATAAATAATCTCATGACAAAAATTTCATAATAAGAAATTTTCTAGTATGTTCTATATCAGTTAAGAATTTTAAGAATGTAACTATGAATGTTGAGTTCTTTTCTCACTCTTTCCTCCTAGATAATCTAGAGGCAATCTTCTTAGCATCCTAAACTTCCCACACTGTTTTTTCCAGCTTGTAAGATCAAATTAGTTACTTACTTATGCACTTTAAAACCATTAATAATATTTATTTTGACTGATAGTCTGTTATAAGCCCATTTATTTCTTTAAGGAATAAACTATTCTGAGCATCCTAATTTAAAAGTTGTAAAACAAAAAAAGAGAAAAATATAAGATATTCTAAAGCACAGTATTTAAAAAAAATGGGAAATTTATCATTTGAGTTTCTTTATTTCAAATTACTTTGAAAGCAGACTGCAGGAGTATATCATAAAAGGCTGGAAGAGAGAGAGGAAGTGCCTCTCCCCCATCTTTCGTATTTGAAAAATGTTTCCAATTGATACATTGTTCGTACAGTGAAGGTGGATGGAGATTTAGGAAAGATAGAGTGATAGAGAGCTCTATGATGTATAGAGACATATATGCTGTATGGTATCACTTGGGTATCTTAGCTGGGCAGATCATATATGCAGTGAGAATGAGAGAGGATGAAATCCTCATTAAGACAGTTGACACTGTTCTTCACCACACTTGTCTACCAAAGAAACAAACTAAAGAATGGTGGATATTTGAGGAGGCAGGACCCACCTAGAATGGTAGCGGCATAAAGTTAAGGGCAATACTACTAGTCTTTGTAAATTATGAGTAAATATAATTATTCTGTAATAAATAATATATAATAAAATAATTATATACCAACTTATTAATTTAAAGAATTTTAAGTAATAAACTATTTACTTAGCCAATCATCAATAATTCTTTAAAAATCACTAATTCAAATGGAGATTTACTTTCTGAAGAAATTAAGAAATCCCTTATAAAAGCTTTCCCGAATTTAAAGCTTGCTTTTTCCATTAGCAACAAACAAATCTATTTACATACACTATTTATAACCACTTTTAAGGAACATAGGAAATCTGCTGACTTCTTTCAATATCATGAAACCCTAAAATCTTTCTCTTTTTTTTTTAGGTCGGAAGATATCGTAAATTAATGGAAAAGATTCAAAGAACACTAGTTTTAAAATGTATATATAGAAATTATTAAATAATAATAAAACATGCTATGCTTGTTAGAGTATATCATACTCACTTTGTTGCTATCGGAGCTTGTCCCTGACCAAGGGACAGACTGTGGAAATTCTGCGACATTCCCGAAGTATCTGCCAGCTGAAGTAGAGCTGCTGTAGGATCCACACCAGGTGACAAAACAAAAATCAAAGGTGTCTTTGCCATAGAATCTTCAAGAACTGCCTAATAAGGGAAAGAATTTTTATTGCTTAAAGATAAAATTTTGACAATGTTTTCTTTACAATTCTCCTATTTATTAATTAAGATAAAATGAAATTGAAACTATTCTAAAATTATCCAATACAATAAATAGTATTCCTAGAAAAAAATAGTCATAGCTGAAAAAAATAAAGTACAGATAGTCAATAACTAACTAGGCACTTTAAAATATTTTTGACAGATGGTCTGTTTTAAAGCACTTTTATTACTTTAAAGAATAAACTATGCTGACCATCCTAATACAAAGGTTGTAACACAAAATAAGAGAAAAATATAAGATATTCTAAAAAAACTATTTAAAAAATGGGAAATTTATCGTTTGAGTTTCTTTATTTTAAAATGCTCAGAAAGCAGATTGAAGGAGTAAATCATAAAGAGCTGGAAGAGAGAGAGGAGAAGTGTTCCCCCCATCTTTTGTATTTGAAAAATGTTTCCAATTGATACATTGTTCATACAGTGAAGGTGGATGGAGATTTAGAAAAGATTGAGTGATAGAGAGCTATAGTGATGTATAGAGACATAGATGTTGTTTGGTATGTCACTTGAGTATCTTAGCTGGGCAGATCATATATGCAGTGAGAATGAGAGAGGATGAAATCCTCATTAAGACAGTTGACACTGTTCTTCACCACACTTGTCTACCAAAGAAACAAATTAAAAAATAGTGGATAACTGAGGAGGCAGGACCCACCCTACATGGTAGTGACATGAAGTTAAGGGCAATACTACTAGTCTTCGTAAATTATGAGTAAATATAATTATTCTATAATAAATAATATAAAATAAAATAATTATATACCAACTTATTAATTTAAAGCATTTTAAGTAATAAACTATTTACTTATCCAATCATCAATAATTTTTAAAAAATCACTAGTTCAAATGGAGATTTACTTTCTGAAAAAATTAAGAAATCCCTTAGAAAAATTTTCTCTAACCTTAAGCTTGTTTTATTTTTCCATTAATAACAAATAAATCTATTTACACCTACCTCAAAGACCCCATTCACCTTCTTAACAGAACCAATGTTGTCCACAAAATTCCTTGTTCCACTCCTAATTACCATGGTTCATTACGTAAACCAAAAACCCAATTTCTCATTGAACCAACAATCACAAAAATGACATTAACAAAAAACAAATTTAAAATGCCCTAAAAAATCACATCATTCACGAAGGACACTCATTTGATTTTAATAACAGTACTATTCTTTCCACTGAACCCTATGAACACAAACGCCTATTATCTGAAACCATGCATATTAACAAATTTCTTCAATTTATTCAAATAATTTCAACAATCTGAAAAACCATTAGCCCTTCTCCTAAATCAACCTGTCTAACTAGTCTAATAGATCCTTAGGCTACTTATCATAAATAAGGCTGGTCAAGGACACCATCCACTTCATATTTAACAATTTCACGTCAGTGTGCTATTGAAAATCACTCCTAGTATTTTCATTTGTTTACTTTTAGGAACTGCCTGACTGCCAATGATCAGTCCAGATATGAGCTCTAAATCACATTTAGCTAGCATCTTCGAAGTACCAACCAATAGCTACTGTGACTTGCTCGGGTTAAGGGACAGCTGGTTCTCAAGGACCACTCTCCCAATCTTGCGAGGTCCTCATTCACTCTCTAAAACCAACCCGTAATACTATCTGGATATCCACTGTACCATATCATCATGTCGTCCGCAAAAAGGTGAATTTTACAATACTTTACATTCCTAACTACATCATTAATGTAGACCAAAAACAATAGTGGTGCCAGTATAGAACCCTGAGTCACCCCTGATTGGCACCTCATCCAGGAAGAGGTCTGGCCACCTGCTCTTACTCTCTACCTCCTGTCAACAAGGTAAGAACGTATCCATGACAATACATCCCCGCCAACAACAACAGCCCCCAGCTTCTTGAGCAATAGCTGATGACTGACACAGTTGAAAGCCCTCGAAAAATCCAAGGACACCCAAACAGTCACCTTCCTATCATCGATAGCCTAAAAAAAGAGAGAGAGAGAGAGAGAGAGAGAGAGAGAGAGAGAGAGAGAGGATTAATCCCTGGTATATCTTAGACTGCGGCCGACAGGCAAGGAGTCCAAGCGTTTCGTGTAATTAGAATGTAGTGTGATCTGTCAGCACTGTTTGGTCCCTGTATATGGTATTTTCTTGGTTTTCTAGGACTAATGAGGGGGAATATCTATAATNTATATATATAGAGAGAGAGAGAGAGAGAGAGAGAGAGAGAGAGTGAACATATTAATAATAAATGCTTAAATTTAATGCTTAGCTAGAACTCTTCCATAGTGTTTAAGGACAAAGATCTCAGAGCAACAATCTCAGAAGACAGCATCTAAGCTACATTATAAAAGTGAAGATCAAGCAAACAAAAGTACTGAATTTAAGGAATATAAGAAAAAACAGAAAGATCTTTCATTAATTTAACTCATAATGGAACCTTCATAAAATGAAGGGAAAATTTAAAAATTTTTGAAGTAAAGTAATTCTTGTTATATTTATTATCAAATTAAAGTATGTTGGTTATTATACTAATTGGTGACAACGGAACTCTTCTCCAATGCTGTGGTTAGAATTATTACCTTAATGTCCAAAATTGGAGGAGTAGTGAACTCCTTCCCTAGATATTTTTGTACATACAAAGAAATGGCGAATGAGAGCCTGTCAGGCCGCAGACATCGGATAAATATGAGTTTTTCAAAGTCACCAATCTTTCCAACTGAAAATAATAGAGAATGCGATAAAATTTTAGAAAAAGATACATGACTTAACAGAAATTAAACAAAATTAAATTCTCAGAGAGAACTTATTCAGAGTAGGCTGAATATGTTTCCCTCCTTCTTCTTTCAACTGAGTGACATAGCCCAATAGTTCATTTAAAGATATAAAATGTATACAAATTTTAGGGTTTTGGCCAGGGTAAAAAATAAATATGATAAAAAGACTAGGGAAGTAGGTGGCATGTAGACCAGACCTGCAAGGGGGCAATTGAAGGACAACACCTACTTCCTTTGTCTTGGGAAGAGAAGTCACCCTCTTCTCATACCTTCTCACCAGTTCCACAAAGTTATAAAAGCAGCTTGCCAGTAGCCTCCTGAGTCAGTGATAAGATAGTCTGTCTGTGTCAGTTTCCGTGACAGATCTCGAGCCGCAGTGTGCCGAGTTGGTCATAGCCTCTGAGATGTTGACAGTGATAAGTGATAGTGATTTAACAAGTTATCTTGAGACCTCTTAGTAAATAAGCATTTTTATTTTATTTGTACATATTAATATATTAACAGTAAGTAATTTATATTTATTTATGTGTTAGTTATTAAGGGAAGTAATTGCAGTAGGTTAGTTTGTAATAAGTAGAGGTAATTATTTGTGATTATAAATTAATATATTTATTTTTGTTCTATTATTATTATTGTTGTCCCATAGCCCAGAACAATTTAGTGTCAGAGTGGGATGAATTTTTTTTTTGTTAAATTTTAAGGGGTATGGTTTAGGTTTAAAAAAAAAAAAAGTCTTATAGGCTACAGGATGTCAAAGTAGCAGATTTTAAAACAGAGTTGGAGGAGCGTGATCTAGATATTTCTGGATCAAAAACATTACTCCAACAACACTTGCATCAAGCTTTAATAGACTTGGGCGAAGATCGTGAAACAATTTCTTTTGAAAGAGAAATATCTAAATTTGCAGTCACTTTTGAAAATAAATTATGAACTTTTGAATGTAAAATACACACTTTTGGAAATAAAATATCAGCAATTTGTTTAACTATACTAACTAGTAGTATACAAGTACTTTCTGATTTAATAAGCTTTAAGAATATCACCTTCACTTCCATTTTCTCAGAGACTCATAAATAAATATTTTTATTTATAAAATAATTTTTTGAACTTTTCCTTGGCCAGATGTGCACTAGTTTGTTTGACCAATAAATAATTTACAAAGAAAGAAAAATAATTCTAAAAAATTTAAACTTTACCAGGCCAAGTAGTTGCATTTTCCGGCTCGGAGAGAGAGAACCATGCCTTCCAATCTTTGGGATGAGATTTCAAACTAATGATTATATTTTCAAATCCAATTATTTTTACTAGCTCAGTTAAATTATCCCAGTTTTCATCACTTAACCAGTCTGTAATTTAAAAATGTGTAAGTTACTATTTTCTAAGTACAGAATATTTATTTATTATCCCAATTATAATGACTATCATTTAAGATTTAAAGCAAATTTTAATAAACTAGAGACATTCATTGAATTCCTTTCTTATCGCTATAATTTCATTGAGGAAGTATTCACACTGGAGCTGAGAGGACTTTATAGTTAGCTTTCCTCTAATAAAAAGTAACAGTAAAATCATTTGCGCTTAAACATCAGCTTTGGACAAATAACCTTCCATTTCTCGATTTTATCCTAAATAGAGTAATCATCACATCTCACATATTTTATATGTTATATAAGGATCATAATTAGTTATCTTATAGTTGGTTTAAATAAGTGATGTGATATTTTTCGTTCTAATATTTTGTTTGCTATAGAATTAATAATAAATGAATTTTATTAATGCCAAAGCTTCATATTTATCTTATCAATAATAGCAGTTATGCCTAGATATCAGCTTAATAAAAGACCACTTTTTATTTTAAATTTAGTATGTTTAAATAGAACATATGGTGGTATTAAGTGGTAATTCAGTCAATGACAATCACCTGAGAAGAGAAGGTGACAATGACACCACTTTCAAATTAAATGGTAATATGTTTTTTTTTTCTTTCAATATAAATATTTTTCAAAAAAAAAAAAAGAGTATAAAAAGAAGGAAAAAATGAATATCCATCATGCAGCACTAAATTAAATATTATATAAAATTGCACTAAACTAAATATTACGGTAAATTAGATTTTACACAGACCATACATTTTTGGAGGTTGCTCATTTCTATTAAGGACCACCCCACCTCTCAAGAAAAATTGAAAATGCTGACTAACTATGACTCCTGCAGCTTCCATGATTTTCATACAAATATGAAATGAAAAGAAAAGTTTGTGCCTTTCAAACAACCCTCGACAAGTGTTTCTGGAAAAAAAAAACTTTTTTTATTGAGAAACACACACATGTGTATATATATGTTTTTTTTTTTTTTTTTTTTTTTTTTTTTTTTTTTTTTTTTTTTTTTTTTTNCTTTTTTATTTATTTATTTATTTTTTATTATTTTTTTTTTTACAATATATATTGTAAATTCAATGTGATAATTTAATTATGAGTATCTCTCATTTATGTGTTTAATTTTTTCAAGAGAGATTTTAAGGAATGTTTTGAATTTTGGTAGTAATTTAAATCATAATAAATTTGCTTCTACTGGCCATTTTTTGTATTTTAGTTGTGCCTTTCTTGTTAGTTCTGCCCTTTAGTCAGTAAGTAGTGTACAGTCATATATCAAATGCTGGTATGTCTGTTCGTGTGTAAAGTCACAAAGGCAGTAAGGAGAATCTTTAATTTTAAATCTGTAAAAATAACTGTTGACTGTACCATGTCCTGTAATAGCTTGAGTCAGGTAAAAGTCTGTCCATGTGTTTGTATGTTAGGTACAAATGTGTATAAGTGTCTAGATTTACTGTCCCATCTTGATCGCCAATGTATTAAGGCCTGTTCGTGCAATAGATATTTTTAGGTGATGCTTTGAAATAAGTTTGTAACACAGTCAAGGAAGGATCTCTGGATGCAGACTTTGCTGCTCTGTCGGCTAATTCATTCTCATATATTCCTGAATGCTGTCTTATCCAAGCAAAACTAATCCGGTTGTTACCTATTGTCTGCAAGTTACATAAAATTGGTTTAGTGTCTTCGATTATGGGGTAGTGACATTGTCTGTTTGTGATCATATGTAGATTTGCTGTCAGAATGATCAAGGGGTTGAGAATATTATTCCACTTATCATCAACCTACAGCTGAGGCCTTCAGTCACGTAAAATTCCATTGCCAATGTATTAAGGCTAAGTAATTAATCCCAAAAGAAATTGAAATACATTTTAGGATCAAAAAAAGTTATACTAATAATAAAGTAGAAATTGTTGGTAGCAGAAATAAAGAAGAGCTGAAAGTAAAATCACTTCTGTGTTAAAGTCTATTAGTAAAAGTCAGTGGGAAATCCTGTTTTGTTGCCCCCCTGAAACCTAATAGACTATTAGGGAGACATTCACTGGGTAATATTAAATTAAGTTTTTAAATTTGTACATAAGTATTGAAGAGGAACTAAAAACATTAAATTTAACTGCAAATAAATGCTAAGAAGGTATTTATTTCAATAATAAAAAATTTATGTTTTGGAAACTTATGGAATAAATTTAAAGGCATAAAAGATTTTTGTAAACTCAATAAATTATAAATGATTACATTGACAAAACATTTGAGACTGAAAAATTGAAGTAAGTTCTATGAGCATTAAGAAATAACAAGTTATGAATATTGGATATCTAATATATGAATATTGAGTCAGACCATGGAAGTCTCCGAGAACACAGTATCAAGGAATCCGGAATTGATAGAATTACTTACAAATTCTATAAAAATGCTCCAGATATATTTATAAATAGACAAATGTAAATTTTATAATTTTAATATTCTCAAAAAGCCCCAACCAGTTTTTCAAAGACCATTATGTTCCCCTCGCACAAGAAGGTAATATTAATTGTTTATAAAATTACAAAGGAATTTCAGTGATTTCAAAGAAAACAGTTTTTTAAGAATAATTTTGAGATTTAGGACAAGAGATTGTAAAATACTAAATAAAGTCTTGTCATGGAGTCAACATAAATAGCTTCATTTCCCTATCAAAATCTACTAAAATTAATTAAAACTTAAGCTAAATTAATTTTAATCTAATAATTTTTTCTTTAATCCCTTTCAGACATAGGAACTTAATTAAATTCTGTCACTTATGTCTGTCAATCATAATCCTCTCGGCAAGGACACAAATCTACCACCAGCCTTGGGCAAGTTTGAGCTCCTCTATGGGATCCTTGGACTTCTTCCCTGCACCTTGGAGATACATTTTAGTCTTGTTAGTAATGCTATCCTTCCTTAGAAAAGCGTGACCTATACACTTCTGTCCGGTCTTTTTAGGAGTTCAGCATTTGATATAATTCTGGGCCAATGTCTGGCAAAGACAACCGAGGGTACTGATAAACAGAGGTGCATTCGACCAGCCTGAAGATGCAGTAATGGCTGCAAAACCGGTGGCAATAAAATTTAAAAAAAGTAGGAAGACTACATCTTTTACTGAACCTATCGAGAAAATTTAAGCTTCTGCAACAGCAGAACAGTATGGGTCTGATTCCAACCATGACAAAAACATTCTTCTTTAAGATAATAAAAAATAAATTATTATTAAATATTTCCAGGGAAAAAAACAACTAGCACTTTTATATTCTAAATTTTTAGAGAAAAACAACTTATATTCAGCAGCAAATTATATTAGATTTTATATACTATAAAGACATAATTTATGAGATATACTTAACATTGCTTCACTTAGAATATATGAACTTAGAAATATGGAAATAAAGGATGAAAATAAACTCAACTCACTTGTAAAGTGAATAAGTATGATAATAGTTCAGGTTTTCCATTCGTTCTTTAAGGTTTTCACTTTTTTTATATTTGGTAATTGAGGATTCAAACAACTCTACATATGAATCTAGTGAGAATTGATACATAGGATCAATTTTTGCCATATCATTCAGTACAAAATAAAGGAGGGAAGCACGCTGAGCACAAACTCTGTAGCCCTGAAAAATATGAAAAATAAAGATTTAATACAGGGAAAATTAGTCAGGGTTTTGGTTTCAGGATTAGAAAAATACTCCAAAATTATTAGATAATTAATTTATTATTTTCAATGTGTGGCAAAGAACATTTCATTGATTCAATTTTAATCATTGAGAAGTGTGTCAAAGAGTACAGAAAATTGGCACTTCATAAACATTATTGTTTATTTTCTTAATTAATCATTATTTTATTTTAATATACATTATTATTCTTTAATACACATTATATACATTATTCTCTGATTTGGAGGAATTCTCAAATTAAAAACTTCTCATGGCCTATTTCCAGTCTTATAGGTAGTACAATGATGCAATACTTGGCTATAGATTTGAAGTTTCATTGTAGCAAAGAAAACATTTCTGCAAAATCACTTTACTATATTATTTCAAGTCTTTACAGCCATTAAAATGAAATTATGTACATTGCAGGAAAGGTGTAATCTAAATTTAGTGATATTAAGTTCAGTAGTTTTTGCTTTACAATTTAAATAATTTACTAAGTTAGTAAATGAATAAAAATTTTAAAAAAATAGCAAAACATGGCAACTTATATTTAGTAGAAGTCTTGGATTTCCCAAAATAAAAAATATTTTATTTTATCTTTTTTTTTATTTCATCAAATATTTTCAGAATAATCATTAAGAGATATAAAAAAAATTAAGAGAAAAAATGTTAAGCTCAATGCATTTAATTAAACTATACAAATGCCAGGCCAATAGGAGGTTAATGGAAACTGTTAATAAAAACTTTGATTAATACAAAATGTTTGGCAGCGAGAAGGATTTTGAACTTTTGAGCCTTAATTTATCCCCCTCATTCCGTCAAGTTCATATGAAATCATGCTAATTGTTGGCAAAGATAAAATTAATGGAATAGAATAAATCCTTAATTTCATTGAAATTAGTACATCAGTTTCTATAAAAAGATAGATAAAGCTTTTGACCAAGTATATATAAATAAATAAATAAATATATATATATNGATGAGGAAGTATAAAAATATATATATATATATATATATGTGTGTGTGTGTTTCTGTGTGTGTATTTGTGCATATATATTATATTTTAGTTTTAATCTCTCCCTTTCCATCACTTAAAATCGTGGAGAGAGAAGCTAGCTAACAACCCTTGGCCATCCCTGAACACCCACGACTCAGCACAAACTTTTATTTCTCATATTGATATTCAAGCTAACCCAGAGCGGGAGTCGAACCTGGATTGATTATCCTATCAATAATAGATTATCAAATCAATCCTTTGAAATAGGAAGCCAATTACTTTGAAAAGGCTGTATTTAGAAAGATATAACCACTTAGAAAAAAAAAAGTATCAACAATTGTACCTCACAACACAAAAATATTACTCTTACATGCTTTTATGGTTATATATATATATANGTTTCGTAAATTGTTATTGAAATCTATATGATTGCTTTAAGAACTTATCTTTTTATATTTTTTTTACTGAGAGATTAGAAACTATGATTACGGAAACGTATCCAATTATAAAATAATACATCTTAATGTAAAATAAATATTTGCGATGGAGTATTCCTTCTTTTCTAAGGGTTTCCCACTTTATCACAGTATAATATCAAATAAAACTGCATAGAACACAGCCAAATAGTGTATTATAGACAAAGTACACAAGAAGAATTTGTAAACGACAGAATGGAAGTCGATAGCTAAGGTTAATGCAATAAAAGATTATTTTCAAATAACAAGTAGAACATAAAGTATATATTTTTCTACACTTTTTACATTTTATGTGGCTTTTCACTGTTATTTCACACTCGTTATTACCTACTCAACATAAAATTCTGTAATTATTGCTAAGAACTAATAATTTTTTTTTTTATGAACCATAATTATTTTTTAATAACTGTATTTGTTTATCACTAAAAAGAGCTTCTTTTTTTTCAATTATATCATTCTAGTAGAGAGCCCTTTGATTGCATTAAAATATGAAGTCACCTTTTGTCGTAATTTTTAATTATATTGTTGCAGTAATTTAATTTTGGGCCTGATAATTTTTAAATTTTTTCCCTCCAAATTTCTGTCTCATTATTTTTTCATTTGATTAAAAATTTATTTCAGCAAAANAAAAAATCTCGGCAAAGATGAAAAAAAAATATATATTTTAATTTTTATAATTGTTGTAGAATATTTGAGTCAGTTCGAATGATCCTCATTTTACTTTTACATTTTATGCACACTTGAAGAAGCCTTATGAAAATTGTAATATTTGGAAAATCTCAATAGCTATATTGGAAAGTTATATCTCAATTGCACCTCAGTGGGCCTTCATTGGTTAAAACAGTACCACAGCTAAATTTACTACATTTACTTTCAAAATTTACAAAAAAAATATAATAGAACTGATTATTGCTTGAACTGAGTTTACCCTCATTTTTTTTTTTTTACTTGTTTTAAGATTAGACAAACCATATATTTTAATATTAGAATGAGCAAAGTTCTTGACACATATCTATCAAATCATTAAACAGCTCGAGGGTTTTAATATGTAGAAGCAAATGGTTTAAAAATATAAAAATTATGCTGCAAATAATTAAAAAAATAGATGATTTTCTTACATATTTAAAAATCTATTTTAATGTNTATTTATAATGGTACTGCAGTATGTTATGTATAAACACACAGACAATTCCTTAGAATTGTGTTCTTACACAAGACTAACAATCTTTACAGCGGAACTGTTGGAGACACAGAAAAAATAAGAGAACAAAAGGGAAACAAAAGCTTGATGTATTCCACCCTCCAAGTAACAGCAACTCCAGATCAATAGATGTAAATGTTTGGCTGTTAGAGCAATTACAAATTTTTATCCTTTAATTTAATATCACAAAATTTTGATTTTCTTGGTTGATTATAATAGTTTATTTTCTAGAAAAATAAACTGAAAAGAAACATTCAGGTAGTAAGTTTTTCAGTCTTTCTTCTATTCGGACTTCCATCTGTTTTTTAATAAATCTCAACATACCTCCCTTGCTTCATCTATTTCCTTTTCTGTTACAATAGCGACTTCAAGTTGTTTTTTTATTTCTTTTGATGTATTTCTAGAATCATTTAAGGTGTTAAAAAGGCCGACATTTTCCAGGATGTTTCCTTTGCTTTCACTGAGAAGTCTAAAAAAGAAAAGAAAGTATTTTCAAATAATCTCTTTATTCCCATAGGAACATCCTAGATGTAACCCATTGAAAAGGACCTTCGGTGAAACTTTTTAGAGAGGAAGAACAATAAAAAATGTTTCAACAAAATGTTAGTTTTAATGAATAAGTATATAGATATTCTGTTAATTTAATTGGTTCTATACATAAATTTATATATTGAAAGGAATAGCAGGCCAATTAAGCAGGATAAATATAAATACACAATTTTGGTCTCCCTCTAAATCCCATTCTTAAGTTAATTTCAACCATGAAACTCGAAGAGCTCGAACTCCAGCTATGGTTAGCAGAGAAGCTTAAACATCTAACATAAATAACTTTCTTTATTACGCACCTTCCAGGCAGAAAATCATTTATTTAGGTTCATATACACTGAAATATAATTTACCTCATCTGACGTTGGAAGATTTCACTATGGGTGTAGCTCACCTGTAAAAGAACATNTGGACAAAAAATAATAAGAAAAGTTTGTTAAAAGTAGCTCAACTGAGTTGTTTTATTTTATAGCGAAGAGAAAGCCATTGTTCTCAGATTAATGCATCGAAAATGTCAGGGAAGTAGTAAAATGTACCAAGTAACAACCGAATAGAATATACAATAAAATAATAAATAAAAAAAACAAACCAAGCATCAACCATTAGAGTATTATGTTTTTAAGTAACATTTGATCTACTTAAGGCATGGTGGGTTCTTGTTCGAACCCAAATACCTAATTTTTAAATATTTTACTTTGGTTGTGGTTTTTTATCCCACGTAAATTATAAATAATTCATGAGAGGGATCAGAATAAAAAAATCTATCTGTCCTCGCCAGGAATCGAACCTGGATCTCCTGCTATCCGGGCCTGGTATGCTGACCGTTACACC
>KZ806880.1:562034-572225 GCA_000696205.2 Oncopeltus fasciatus
TTAATAAAGTAAATGACGAGAGCCGACAAAATGTATGACAATGTCAGCTACTTCGAGTTTAAGACGAAGTTCTCGTCTTTCTCGTAAGTTAGGCTCTCGCTAGTGAAGAGGGAATTGAGTGAGATATCTAGCTGGTCCTTGTGGTGTAACGGTCAGCATACCTGGCCCGGATAGCAGGAGATCCAGGTTCGATTCCTGGCGAGGACAGATAGATTTTTTTATTCTGTTCCCTCTCATGAATTATTTCCAAATACCTAATCTACTCTCTTCAGGTCATTTCTAAAGGAAAAGATTTTCGAAGTCCTTAATGGCTGCCTATGTCTAAAAGGACCAGTTTACTTATTTTTGTTGTACCTGGCAGAGGTACTCTTAGCCAAGTTCAAAGATAATACCTTTCTGAAAGACCTTTGAGAACCCATCTTGCCTGAGTTCAGAGGTCTACATCTAATAAAGGATGTGTTCACAACTTGCCAATTTCCCTTGAATTCTGAAAAGAGAGTGGCTAAGATTTTCTCTTTATGACAACTAAAAATTATAACACTCCATTGAATTAAATTAGAAAGAGAGTACACATTATAAAGGAGCTGCATAAACTAAGTGAATTCCTCAGTTTTGCAGTTGATGAATATTTCTATTTGGGTGCCAAGTAATCCTCCACACTTATAGAATATGAATTTTAGTTATTAAACAAATCTATGGTGAGTTTCATTTCACTAATTCACTGATTCACTAAATCAAATATAACACCTGCAGCAAAAACACTTTTTGTACTCACATTTGACATTTTAGGTAATACCCACTAATGACAGTCCAATTATTCTCAATAACAATCCCTGCTTTTCTTTTTACATTTAAAAAGCGAAATGCAAAATTTCACGAAGAAAACAATATAATTTGAGTGTATGAACTGTAAAATTAAAATTTTTGGTACAGGTAAAACCCCCACTTCTAATAGTTCAATATCCCCGCATATCTCCCCACGAGTATTCAAATTTAAAGCCCAGTGCACTTTTTATATATTAGTAAAAAGTAAACAGGGCTAGAGCTAGAGCCTTTTAAATGGTCTAGCACTCTCAAAGGTGCCTATCCTGATTTTGGAGAGAATCGGGCATACAGATAAGAAGTAAAAAGGTCTTCCAGCTCTTTCAGATTTCATAGAGAACAAAGGGCACTGTCAACTACACTCCAGGGCGTCTCTTAAGTATCAGTGTATCAGTTCTAGTTTTCATGAAGATTCTTATGAAGTCCAGAGAGTTGTTGTAAATCAACAACTGTGTATCAAATAGGATAAGTGTTCCTCACTGTAAATGATTATTTAGATATTTTTCTGTTTTCCAAAAAAACTGGTTGGAGTGGTGTTTTACTTTACACATAAAATTTGATTAAATATATTAATTTAAAATAAAACAATCATAAATAGGTTTTGAATTGGCTTTTGAAAAATATGTAAAATTACACTGCCGGACAAAATTAAAGGATCACTTCAATATTTTGTCTTCCAAGCATGTCCCATACATGCTCTATTGGGTTTATATCTGGACTTCTGGGTGGCCAAACTATAACGTCAACCCTGGACAATAGGGATTGTGACCGCTGGAGCCATTGCGCAACATGCCTTTGAGAAAACCCTTCTTCAATCAAAGCAACAGCACGAATTGATTCCTCTTCGGTCAATGCTCTTCTGTTGGCCATCACAACGTTCTTACTAAACTCACAAGTAAAAACTAAAGTCTCTTAAATGTTAGAAAATCTTCAATAAGATGAATCTTTGCTAACAACTAACCATTTACTGATAGGAAGAAAGAAAAGAAGTGGATTAACTGACCCTTTTCTCCATAAACGGGTGGGAATATAAACAGGTACAGGATTAACTGGATAAGATACAACACAAAATCCAGTCTGGGGCAATGGAATTTCTATTTTTATCTCTTATGTAATAATAATATAAATATTTGTAAGTGATCCTTTAATTTTGTCCGGCAATGTATATCTTAACTGTTAGCAATTACAATTAATTCCTTAACCAAAAAACCTTAGTAATTAACATTAAAATAAATCTTTATGATATTCATCAATTTAAAAAATATTGAAACAATATTAGTGGTGTTTACAAGCATTTGAATTTTATGTATAAATATTAACCCAATATGATGCTGGGGAATTCACTTGGATTAGGCAAATCCTGTGTAATGGAATTTTTCCCATAGAGATATATTCTAGTTGAAAAGGTCTACCCATTTGATTTCAAACCTCATTACCCTCTTAAAAGCTTATACTTATTTTGTCTGAAATAAAAGCCCCAGTTATTTTTCCCTTATCTTATTAATATTAATAATTTAAAAAAAAACTAAGCTATAAAAATTTTACAATGATTTTTAAGATACTCTTTTATTCTACATGACTTTTCCAACTTCTATTTAATTAATAACAAACCTTAAAAGTTCATCTTCTAACTCAATGAGGGACTTTTTCCCAGCAGCAATATTTACAACTAGCCTATCTTTCTGCTCTTCAAGTATTGGTCTTTCCTTCCTTACTACTATACCGAGTAGCTGAGATTCCAAACCTACAACAATAACATATGAATGATATGGGAAAAATAAACTGGTTCTCTGAGAAGAGATACTGTATTCAACAATAACATTATAATATTCTCAAAGTTTTTCAATTGTCCATGTATTGTAAGTACTCTTAATAGGGAAGAAATGTGCTGGATTGAGTTGGAGCTAACCAAGTTGTCCAGTCAAAGGAAACTCAGGCAGCAGAAACTTTTCAACTATCTGTAGAAAACTTAAAACTTTTGAGCAACAACTTACTGGTAAAAACTAGTGATAAAAACATCTAATTCTTTTAGAGACATTTTATTAATATAACAATAGTTACAAACCCTATTACATGAAAAATAGGGCAACTAGAAAAAATATTTTCAGCTATATCTTTAATTTGACTGCTTCTTTAGTATTGCTTCTTATTAGCCTTACCTTGTAATCAAGTATATTTCTATTTTCTACTGGTTAGCCAAGGTTAGATGGCTAACTAGTAGAAAATAGAAATATTTGCGGTCCTTAGCAATGGACAAGGTCTAAATTTCATTTTAAAAACATTTAATGTTTGATAAAAAACCACCAAGAACTGAAAAACAAAACTGTGAAAATTACGAGAGATTCAGTCACTTTTAATTTGAACTTAATTTACAGAAATAATCAACTAGCAGAAATTGTTAAAGAAAAAATAGAGAACTTCTTTATAAAACAAGGCAATGTTCAATTTTTTTTTATTACTTTACCAAGTATAACTCATACAATTAAGGAATCCTTCAATAACTTATAGAGCATCAAAACTTGGTTAAAATTATTATGAGGAACAATCACCTTTGATGAGTTTGTTTACATATGTCACTGTACATCAAATTGTCATACCATCGACAATTACATTTGACAATTTCAATGACTACTGAAAAAGTGGTCATAAAATTTGAAAAGTATATAAGGAAAGCTCTAATGGACTTCCTCTTCATTTTCTTATTACTTACTAAAGAGCAATTTACAAATTTTACTATTATTATATTGCACATTCAAGGATAAGGACAGTTAGTTCGGGTTGTTTAAATCAGTCCTACTCCTTAGAATATTTATATATTATTATGTTATATTTACCTGAAAATATTAATAGGCTCTTAACAAAAACTCTGATCATATGGCATAGCTTTTTTTCAGATCAATTGTACGACGCCTTATTGAAGTTCAGAGTAAAGAGACAATACTTCATGTAATCACTATTTTATCTTATCTTATTTACATTTAATAGTATTGCTAAATTATTTATAAGTATAATATAACAGTCTGTCTGTGTATGTCTCTCTCTCTCTCTCTCTCTCTCTATATATATATATATATATATATATATATATACAGAGAGAGAGAGANAATATATATATACACATAAATGAATTTGAGATATGTATAAGTAAGATAAAACTTACCTTCTTCTTTAATAGAGAAATTTATTAAAGTAGTTTTAGTAGAAATTTCTGGTGGGAAATGAGGATTGGCAAGCTTTGTGGTTATGTAAAATTTGAATTTCATATCATATGGTACAAGCCTGTCGCCTAATTTCATATAAGTGTCTGAACCTGGATGTTAAAAGAAAAAACCTTAGTTGAAAGCTGAAATAGTTTTGTAAAAAAAAATTTTTAGAGTAAATAGGATTTTTAGTAAAAATTAATACTGATGGAGATTTGTTGGTTGGTTCTAAGAACTATCTTCCTTTTCTACAACTCCTCTCCATAAAAACTTTAGCTTGTCATAATCTTAAGGATTCAGGGATTTGTGACCTCGAGACTAAGACTAAGCTTTCTCCTATTCGAGAGTTACTAGTAATAAAAGATAGTTGCTTATTATGATTCATAACTGAGTGACATTGCAGCATCACTAATTAAGAAAGACAGCAATCTTCTAAAATCCATGAAAATGTAATGAGAAATAATATACAGTTCATGTTCTCAGACTTCCACGGTCTGAGTCAATATTCATATTTTCTTATTTTGGTTTTGACGGTGTACGTGCCTTTATTTTTAACAACCAAGCTTTTGCTCATCATGCTCTGAGCATGTGAGAAAGGAGTACTCAAAGCACAAGGGGTACTTAAACCGGTTAGTTCCGGAGGTGTGACCAAAGCCTACCTTTCCAGGGTCCGGAATCTGCACTAGGAGAGTTAAGTCCGTATTTTTTGGTTGGTCAATGCTGAGTGCCAGTTTGGCTGAGTTTGTATCTGACCTCCTTGTTGATAACAGAGTGTTTGGTAATTTCTATATCTTCTCTAATAGTTCTCTCTCGGTAGTTGTCCATCTTGGCTAGTACCTTGTGGTGTCTTCGAAGGGAATGTTGTGTTTAGTGGTGTGGAAATGTTCAGCTATTGAAGATTTCTCAGTTTTCAGTTTCTTAACGCAAGTAAATGTGTTCCTAGAGTCTTGTGGATATCTGTTTTCTCGTTTGTCCAAAGTATTCTGTATTACATGCACAAGGGATACTGTGTATTCCGGGCATCTATAATCCTATGTCATTCTTTGGGTTAGCGATATCTTCCCCTTTAGGTTACCAGGTCACCAGGTATTATATTACCAGGTATGTTAACCATGTGGCCCCGGAGAGGCAGGCTTTGGACACACAACCGGAACTAACCAGTATACATACCCTTTGTCTTTCTCCTCTTTTCCTCACTTCTATAGTAATCTAGAAGAAGCTCAGAGCATGATGAATGAAAGCTTGGTTGTAAAAAATAAAGGAACACTGTCCAATTCGGAAGAAGAAAATATGAATAATATATTACCTAACTTAGCTAGTTTAAAATGGTACTTATCAGCGAGTAATGAAACTAGTGTTAAAGAGTTAATGCTTAATTGATGAATACCCTTAACCTGTGGCATATTCTAACTTAAGTTGTTGTTTTTTTGCCTCCCTTTAAACCATTTAGGGTCATGGAGGGAGGGAATATCTATAGGTAGTCACCCTATTTTAAACACTCATGGCTCAAGGCTTGCTTGTATGCAGAGTTAGAGGACATTTAAAATAATTCTAGTAGAAATTGAAGCTGTTGAGTCATTTGATATGTGGTTGGTTTAAATTAATTTAAGTGCAAGGTAAGGTTATAGTGATATAATGAAGGAGAATTTATTTAAAAATACAAGAATGTGAGACAAGTTCAAATAGAAAAATCATTTTTAAGGGGGTTTAATTGGCATAAAAGAAAGAAAGAAAAAAGTAAAGTACTATGATTATTTGGGAGACCCATTAGATTGGGGCCTGAAAGTATGAATAATAGTTAGTTGGAAAAACAATAAAAATATGGAGAAGTAATTTTAGTTTATATGAAGTCTAGCCCTAAGTAAATCAAATGAATGTAGGTCATAAATATAATAGGTATAAGAGTAGGAATGAAAAATATTTATTAAAAATTTTTTTTAGAATGACATTAAAAAAAATTGTTATGAAAGTAGATCTTTTCCTTTTAAGCCTCTTATCTATGGTTATAAAAAGATTTCTTAGTACCAGTATAAATAATAGAATTAATAATATAATAATATGCTGTAACAAATAATTTAAAAATTTAATGAGGTATTAATAAAAATATCAAAATATCAAATGTTTTAGTTGCGTGTTTAGTACTAAAATTCTAAAATTAGTATCAATAAGCATTTTAAAAAAGTACCTTTCATAACAAATGCTTTGTTAAGGATAGGCATGATAGATGGATCTAAAACTTCACTGACATTCTGTAGAAGTATAGGCTTCCCATGTTCAATTGCAGATTCAATTACTTTCATATAATCGGGATCACCAAAGTCAATTGTGGATAGCTTCTACAACCAATACAGAAAAATGAAAGCAAGTGTAAATTATGAAATGGAATTGTCAATCTAAAATGGGTAAACTTTAGAGACTATGTGTGATATTTTGTAACCAATAACAAATTTGTAAAAAGGAAAATAGAATGGGTAGATTAATGTATTATATTTGATCATAATTTTATATTACTTTAATACGTTCAACAGAAAGTGCTTAGAAGTATTCCTATAAATTCTGATGGAACCTCTCCCTCTCCAGTTGGTCCCTATGGTCACTTGGTTAATAAACAACATTTTTTATATACTAAACTTATCTCACCTAAATACATGCTCTCATGGCTACTTTTCCTACTTGTGACTATACATTTTTCCCATTTATGTATTAATTATGGGTGGATGTTATTTGTTGGTCCAACCAATTTTTCAAATTTTACTCTATGCATATCATAAATGATAATGTAATTTGGAATTCACAGGATTATGTATTTGGTAATGTCAAAATTGTGTTCTAAAAACAACATTTTGGGTCCACAATTATAAAATTACTAGTGCCTAAATTTAAGTCTGAATCAACTCATCCACCTCAAGTACAGATTATTTATCCTTAGGTGCCTAAAAAATATATTGCATGTGTGGAGGGTTGAAAATATTTCTAACATTAAGACTGATCAAGGAAGTTCTAATAGAAAAAGTTATTAAAAGTAAAAAATGAAGAGGGCTAGGATACACACTAAGGAAATAACAAATTGATACAGCCTGACTGAGCCTAGAATTGAATCCCTAAGAACAGGGAAAATGAGGATGTCTGAGAGAAGTGGAGGTTGTAACCCGGAGAAGAAGATTCACGAGTCTTGGCAGACCTGGTCTGTAATTTAGAAACTTGCTAGAGGAACAAAATAGCTGGTGGGACTAAGTTGTGGCCTTATGCCCTGTCTAAGGGAGGTCTACAGGGTTTTAGAACTTAAGTTCAGGTCCTAAGCATTATTTCAATTATATTTTAGAATTATAATTTTTTGATAATTAAATAAAAGTTCAAGCAGAATGTTTAAAATTATAATGTGTTAGGCCACAAGCGAGGTATCAATTAATATTCAAGAATAAATATTTTCCAAACAAAAACATTTAATAGAAATTAGAACAAAATTTAATTGGAGGTAAAAAATCTGTTAGACCTTTTGGCTGCTATTTTTCTAAATACTAATTTAAAAAAAATGTTTTAAATTAAGAAGTAAAATTACATTAGCCTTTTCCATGTTCCTTATCCACTTCCAAGCTTGCATTTGAGGATCTATAATAAGTGGCCAACGTGAGCCCCGAGTAGCTATAACACCATTTTCAATGCTGAAACCATCAGCTGGCAAACCTTGAATATTCCAGTCTCTGATTTGGGTAGGCTTGGCAAGGAAATCAATGTGAGAAAAACGTTCTTTACTCCATGGGACCTTCTGTACTTCAACCTGCAAAATTTTTCTCTTTAAGACAAATTTATTAACTATCTATAAATAACCAATCTTAACATTAAAGTTAAATTTTTTCATATATGCTCTGAATGGCAGTTATATTTAATATGATCTGTGATGTGGCCCACGGTCAAAATTTAGGAGGAACCGTTTGACCGATGGCCATATCACAGAACTTTTTTTTTTTTTTTTTGTCAACTGTTGAGAACATATTAAATTCTATTTTGAGAATTATTAAATGATATTTAAAAGGGAAATATAATTTATTTCTCCTATATTATACAGGTAGCATTAATTTATTTAAATGCATATTAAACCAGAATTTATCATAAATACACAAGGAAAAAAATATAATAACAAGAATACATGAAAAAAAAACATACTTATTCAATTAAAAAAAAATAATGCACAGAATAATATAAACATCCAAGATATTTTGAAAAAATATAAAATTTAAAAGGAAGTAATAAGCCAGAAACAAAGCAATGAAAGAAAATTCAAAAATGCACAAAACCAATAATCTCATAATTTACATTTGAGCCATAATTTAAGAAAAAGCCATAAAATTAGAAAAAAATATTTATTAAAAAATGTAAGAGATGTTTACAGAGATGCTAGCTAGCTATACTGGAGTACTACATTATAAAGCTAAATTGAAGCAAGAAGCTATAAATATTCTTTCCTTTATATTTTCTTTTTACATTACTTTTTTAATTTATTTATTTATTTACAATATATTTATAATTCAAGTATTTTCTTTGGTTAATAAAGACTTGATTTTTTGTCAGAAAAACACAAAATACTAAGAAATTATTAAATATTTAAAATAAATTAATTAATACATAATTAAATATTAAAAGTCTGTTTAAAAAATGAAATGTTCAGGTGTCACATTATCCAAAGGGATTTCTTTGGGTCTTACAACCCTGGTAGACAAGACTTAAATCAAAGCCCCCACAGTGTTATGAGAGTTTGGAATACAGTGGTTACACACACACACACACACACTCATATATATGAAACAGGACATATGTTACATATATAAAGACAACACTATAATTACTGTGTAAACAGTGAATAATCAAGATAGAAATAGTGATTAATATCCGAAATATATTGGTGAACTGTAATGAGTGAGGACAAATCAAATAGAAGTACAATGAAAAGAAAATATGAAGAGGGAGAAAAGGAAAATGAATATGATGGAAAATAAAAAATACTCACAATTGATTCACTACATTGCTAAAATAACAGTTCATTGGAGAAAAAAAAAAATTGCTAGATAATTGTATAATAATACAGAAGTCTCAATGATGAGTCTGTATGGAAAAAAAACAGAAAATATATGGAAAAATAGAGAAAATAGAGAAGTTTTTATGAATATAAGAGTAGAGGCAGCCCTTTAGTCAGATTATTTCAACTAGGAAACTACCCAGACAAAATAATATCATATTAAGAGGTGCAAGTAGGCAGGATATTAAATCAGGAAAGAATCTATTTACATTTAAAGTTCAAAAAATATAGATATACAAACAAGAAATTTTGAAGAAATATTTAATGAAATAGAAAGAAAAATACTTACTTGGTTTTTCCAAGCACTAAGGAGGGCTTCCCGGAACTGAGACATGAAAGGCCCCATATAGGAAACATAAGCAGTGCCAATGAGGCAGTCCCCTGGAAGCTCATTGAATGCCTGTTCCAACAGCCCTACTGTCTCTTCCCAACGGTCTTTTTCTCCCATAAGACCTTCCACAAGCTGCCGGGAACGCTCTAATTTCTTCTCCAACTCCTCTGCCTTTATAGTCAGATCAGATTAGCATAAAAGAAACAGATGGAACACATTATTTTAATTTAAAATATTGTTATAATCATCTACAGATAGGTTTATTTTCAATTTAAACAACTATCTCTTTGCCATTAAACTAATAACTAAATGAATTCTTAACATAAGAAACCTTTAACTATTAATTAAAAGAAACCTCATAAGAAAACTAAATACTTATAAACGATAAGTTTACTAATGATGTTTGTTCGCGCCGTAATCCTCCTTTATCAGTCCCGAGCGCCCTAATCTCGGCACAGGGCTGACTCACCTGAACTCGCGACCCTTATCGCCTAAATGCAGTGTCCCCCTACCTCTTTCTCACTCTGCTTCCAACTCTCACTCTGCTTCCAGCTCTCACAGGAGACACTCTGCTTCCAGCTCTCACAGGAGACACTCTGCTTCCAGCTCTCATTGGAGAACTCTGCTTCCAGTTTCCAGAAACTACTCTGCTTCCAGTAAATACAAAGTGTTTTAAAGTATAAAAGTCTTAGTATTTCGTGCCGCCTTATGCGCCTCCAATTCGTAATACAGTCCACTTCTCTTCGTTCACTCACCGCTGCCAC
>KZ806880.1:577222-600160 GCA_000696205.2 Oncopeltus fasciatus
CGATCCCGTAAACTAAACGCAACACGTCTTCTTGGCTATCTTGCTTCTGAAGAGTTGGATGCCGCTGAATCTAAGCTAGTTTACATTACGCAATCTCATTACTTTCACAATGAAATCACCTTATTGCGAGATAAGAAGCGAGTTCCCAAGAATTTAGCTCCCCTGACTCCATACCTCGATCCCCAAGGGCTTCTCAAGGTGGGCGGGAGGCTCTCCTTTTCCTCGCCAGTTGAAGCCGCCAAGCATACAATTCTGCTTCCTAAAACCGCTCACCTCTGCGTGTTTATGCAAACGCTTTCCCGTTGAATCCCTTCACTCTGGACACAATACTGTTCAGGCCCTGTTGCGCACTAAATATTGGATCTTGTCTGTTCGCGGTCTATAGCGCCGAATTATAAGACAAGGTCTAACTTGCCATCGCTTCCGTGCGAAGTCGTTTCAACCCCGCATCCAGAGTCCAACCCAGCCGCCCCTTTGCTTCCATTAGAACAAATGATTCTAAGCTGCTGACAAGAGCTGTTAGTAGTTTGGTCCCTTTACTTAATGATTAGTAAAATTGCTTCCAGCCCCCTGTAANCCCCCCCCCCCCCAAGAAAAATATAATACAACACCTTTAAAATCGATCAAAAGTATAATAATTTTTAAAGAAAGTTTTTATATTTAAGAAATATTCCCTTTATTCAAGAATCATGAAAAACAGATGAGAATAATAAGTAAAGAAAGATTGAAAAATTAGAGGTCAGGATTTCAGAATGGATATTTTTTTTATACAAAGAATCACAACTTTCTTTATATTATGCTAAACTTCTTGGCCATAGACATGTAAAGGTGAATTCTAATAGAGAAGATAAGGCATTGAAACTTTTAAAGCAGCCATCCTATTACAAGCTTAATTAAGTAAGTGGAATATGACATTTTATTAATAAATTAACACAAAGAAAAAATTCAAAATATCAAAAATAAAGAACAAAACCTTCAAACTAAGCTTAAGAGTCTGATGAACAGTATTAGACAGGGTTAAGCTTAAGATAATACTAACAACACTTAAAAAGTCTTAAATTGAAGTGATATTGACCTCATTATGAGAAAGAAGCTTTGAAAAGCAAGGCAGTAGACGGCAGTATCCTCAAAGAATCTGGTGTTAACACTTTTCACTCAGAAGGCATTTTAAGATAGTTTGAATGGCTACATAAATAATTTTTTTAATTAATAGGGGAAGAATATTTCTTAGATTATAACTATACACACATACTGATATTCAGTAAAAGTATGTGTGTACATATTTTCTTTGTATTCATTAAAAATATATTTCAGTGAAGGTACAAACACTATTACAATTATAAACTATAATATAATAACACTATTATTATAATAAATACATGCATGAAATAAAAGATGGAGGAGGAAAATAATAACTCATAAATGTTATTTTTAAAAGAATGATTAGAAGAAATAATAAAATTTAAGACAATACATTCCTTCCTTCATTTGTAAAGTGCCAAAGGTAAGTGATATCATTGTAAAAACATTACCTTCAATGCATATCTTCATATTAGAATTTCTAAATAGACTGGAATTGATGAGATAATTGAAGTTTTTGATCCCAGAAAAAATATTTTTAAACAAATTTAACTTCTAAGAAAACAGAGAAGAATGATTTATGAAAATTAATCTACAGTGATGCACAAACATTTATTAAAGACTAGTGACCAAGAAATAGACATAAAAGTCAGAAACCACGAAAAATTTCATCAATCACTGAAATTACAATAACTAAAAATACATAACAAAGAGTGCTGAAATGTAAATAGTCAAAATTTTTAGTCCAAAATTCCATAGCTCATGATATTCAAATCCTTTATTGCTTAAGTCTGTGCAATTAATGTACTTCGTTTTAATTCGAATTTATATTTAGAGGATTGCTAAGACTTACTTGTATTCTGAGACGTTCCTTTTCCTCCATCAATAATCCCAAATCTTTGGACAATTTTTCTGTGAGTTTAATATATCTGTTTAGTTCATCTCGAGCTTCAGCAAGATTTGCCTGTTTTTCACGAAGAGAAGCCATGAGTTTATCAACTTTTGCTTTTTTCGGTGCAACAATCCTATGAAAATTTTAAAAAAATATTAGAAATAAAGTATCATTAAATGAAAATGAAACCACTTTAAATATTGTATTTTAAGAAATAGAAACAATAAAAGCAATTAATTAGAAAGAATCCACAATTCAGCTCTAAAAATGAATATCAATTTTTACTGCTCAATGGCTGATGAGGCAAAAATTGGAAGTATTGAATTAAAATCAAATGGGTAAACTCTGGATTTGAGGTTGTTCTGATAAGAGCTTCATTTATCTATACCTAAATTAAACTAATAAACTGTGAATAATTTATAATAATTAGAGCATTCTCTTCAAATTATAGGAATGGTGTTAATTTGATAATTCTATTTAAGTTACAAATGATGAAAGTAACAATGAAAGCTATAAATCAAAATGCAGTTGTGGAAGAAATGTTTTGAAGAAACACAGATCCATAGGTGTCACCATTTCACAAAACAAATATTCATGACAGACTCAGTTGAAGAAAATCAAGAAAATTTGGGGGAAAAAAAAATACTTGAGAAGTAAAGGAGACTGAAGAGGAAAAATACATACTTTGGTTTAGTTGGTCATAGCATGAAGTAGTAGACTAGAAAGGAAAAAGATAAGTCTACTTTTTAACAAAATAACAGCTAAAACAAAAGTTATTTATTTTGTAAATAAAAATGACTAGGACCAATCCTCTGAACATAACCTTAAGAATACTAACATGCTATCAGAATCCCTTTCAACTGAAACAGTTTGATTAATTGAATATATTTTTTTTTTACAAAAAATAAGAATAAAAAATGTATTGTAAAAAATCTAAATCAACACTGGACGAGTGACGAGGAACTGACTTCCTGCATATTTGTGTGTATTCATTAATAAAAAATTACATTAAGGGACCACATGGGGGCTCAACTATTCCAAATTAATGGTAGCAAACAAATTTATAATAGACAATTAAGAACAAATAAAATTAGATTACTGAGCCTCAAACATCAGAGGACTTCAGTACTCAAATATTGTAAATAGGATTTCAGAAAATTATGCAAAAAAAACTAAGGTTATTATTATTAGATGATTTTAGTTGGGGTACGGTCAAGGTAGATCCAAAACAAAAATATAAATTAAAAAAAATGTATTTTTTTAAAAGATTATCTGCCAATGTTTCAGCTTACATTGTAAACCATCTTTAGGGCTGTAGAAATACAATTCATGAGAATATAATAATAATTGACAATAATATAATACAGAATTACCATAATGTAAAGTGATATCAAAAGTATGAATGTAGAAAGCTATGTAAGAGAATTAAACAAGTTATTTTTAATTCTTTTAAATTTGTATTTTTTTTTTATCAACCTTGACCGAATCCCAACTAAAATCATCTAATAATATCTACGGTAAAAAAAACTCTCCTTTTAAGGTTATTATTGTATGGTAATTGGTAAAGTAAAACAATAAATTAAAATGTACAAAATTAATCTGAGATACATGAGAAGTGAAAAATATAGATTTCTTTGCTGCTGAGAGAAGTAGAAGACAGATAGAGAAGAATAACTAAGAGGAAAATAATTCCCTGATCAAACTTACATAATGATCTCAGCAGAAAGAATAATGAAGCATAAAAAATAAGATAAAGTACTGTGAATAGAATTTAGGCATAAAGTTCAATTGGGAAAGAATTTCACAAAATTGAGTCAATGAATTGTTGGATTGCGGACTGAGACAAATTGTTAATAGATGGATCCCCATATCATCATATGTCAAACACACGGAATGGAAGGTAAAAAGAGAAAAATTTAACACACACAATTGAGCTGATAAAGAAATGTTTTGCTAGATTGAAACCAAAAGTAAAAAAGAGAAATGTACAATTTAAAAACATCTGGGCTGAAGATATACTTTCAAAATAAATTTGAAATTGAAGAAATATGGGAAAAAATAAATTTTCATTAGGGCGAACAGTGAGTGCAAGGCGTAGATCAGATAATAGTGGGCGACAATGCCAAGAAATGGAGATCAAGTGAGCATTTTTTAGATTTTGGGCTTCCAAAGCTAATGTAGAACTTAGTTCAGAATATATTTATAAAGATTGATTTCTTTATTTTTTGAAGACCATCTCTCAGCATTTTCATTACCAAACATAATCCACAAACAGTTTATGTTCAAATCTGATTGTAAACAGATCCATAGAATAGAAATTTTTGCTCTACAGTAATGTGAGATTCAATGCATTTGAACTCTTTAATTAAGGCTGTCTTTCTTCTCTTTGCTTAAAGCAATTTTTAAAATTAATTGGTTACAAATATGTTATATGCATAAAAAAATACAATTAATTGGTATAAAATATTCAAATGTATTTATATTTTTATTTAATTATTAGAATCTAAATTATTGTTTACAGGCATTTTATGAGCAGTTGGTATTGCTTTTATGTTTTAGAATTAAATTATCTTATTCTAATTTCATCTGATTTGTAAGTTTTTATTAAAACATTGATGAAATCGCTCAATATCTTGGATCTTTAGATTTTGGCAGAAGTAGAAATGCTTTATTGTATCGTGGCTGTAATTAATATACTGTGGTGGCAAATCTAGTCCTCTCCCTGGCATCCCACAATCATCCCGACCACCCTACCCGACACCTCAAGAGAAGTTGGCCAAGGGACCTACTCCAGCCAGTTTAGTTAAAATATCAAGGGAGTGAATGCATAGAGTGGACCAACTAAACTCTTTGGTGATAATATTGGTGCATTAGAATTGCCTAAAAATTCTATAATAAATGATAAATCTAAACATCAATAATTTATTATTATTAGATAATATTATGTTATTAGAGAAATATTAAAAATAATGGTTTTTGTATAGTATATGCTTCTGATAAAAATATTGCGGATTTCTGAACTAAGCCCTTGAGAGGCCCTAAGCATAAAATTAATGTTGAAAATATTGGATTGATGGTTCACATTTTTTTTATTAACTTAAATTGTGCTTTAAAATTTAGGTGGGGAGTGGTATCAATACTTTAATTCTAATTTAATGAATAATATAGAGAGCGTCACAACATGTATGTTTCCTACCATATAGATATAGTATGACTGTCATGAGATGAGAGTGTACTAAGCCTATGTATATGAGAATCTTATTTGATTTTAAGAATCTTGCCTTATTTAGTTTAAACTAAATTTTGAGTTTAAACAAAATTAGGAGTGTCAGGCTAGCTCAGGGGACCCCCTCGAGTCTGACAATCCTGGTTCAAATCCCACCCAGGGCCAGCTTTTATCAATAAATAAAAACTGGGCAGTAATACTTCTGAATAACTGAATTTTCATAATATTTGTGAATGTTCTATCAAAATTGAAATTCTATGGGCTTTACATGATGTTTTCTTTGTTTTATTTTAATCAATTTATACTAGGTAGGATTGGTTCAAATTTTCAGTAACCTAATCTGTTTTTTTTTTAATCTCCTACTTGTCTTAAACATATAAGATAAAAGTTGAAAGATATACTTCTAACCTGTAGATTTTTCCATATTTCTCAATAGCAATGACCCACATTGCAAGTGACTTGGCAGCAGTTGAAACTATTCCCACTTTTTCCGGTTCAAATTCTGGGTTTCTCACATACACACCAACATCCTTAAGAACTTTATCCGGAATATGATCCTTATCATAATTCCTTAACTGATAAAAAAAAAAATTGTTAAAATTATAAAATAATCAAACCAATTACTAAGCCATTTTCATACATCTTTGTAAGAAGTGAAGCACTGTACTGCTAGTGTTTGTCCCATTGATGCAAATAAGTAGTAATAGAATGGAGCCATATCTGGTCGGTAAGCTGCATGCAGAAAAATTTCCNCTTATTTCCACTCTCATCCAAACCTTTTCCCTCCTCTTCTACATGAAAACGAAGATTCTCAAGAAGAATTACTGTGCCAGGAGCTGGACTTTCACCAGCTTTTTCAACTTCAGGCCCAACACAATCCGTATGAAATTTAATTTCTCTATAAAACAAATAATTGTTAAAATTATAAAATAAAGTAACTAAATATTTTTTATATGGCCAAAGACAATTTTTGCTTCTTTCCATTTTAAAATTTTTTAAATTAACTTACTATTACTGAAACATATATTTTGTTGAAAAAATTCACATTAATGGTCTTTAAGCTTGGTTTATTTTAGATTGCAATTGAAATTTATGTTGAAATAAGCAATTTAAATATATGTATAACTTGGCATAAATAAAAATAGAGGCTGGATATTGCTTTGAAAAGTTGTATGCTTTGAGATTAAAAAGAAGGAAACAAAAGTTTAAAGGTAAATTAGTTAGTAGTAAAGATAGTAATAAAATTCACGTGCATTAAATCCTACAAAATTAACCATAGTGGAAACATGGATGTAAATTTCTTTATTGATCCCCCCCCCCCCCAAGAAAAATATAATACAACACCTTTAAAATCGATCAAAAGTATAATAATTTTTAAAGAAAGTTTTTATATTTAAGAAATATTCCCTTTATTCAAGAATCATGAAAAACAGATGAGAATAATAAGTAAAGAAAGATTGAAAAATTAGAGGTCAGGATTTCAGAATGGATATTTTTTTTATACAAAGAATCACAACTTTCTTTATATTATGCTAAACTTCTTGGCCATAGACATGTAAAGGTGAATTCTAATAGAGAAGATAAGGCATTGAAACTTTTAAAGCAGCCATCCTATTACAAGCTTAATTAAGTAAGTGGAATATGACATTTTATTAATAAATTAACACAAAGAAAAAATTCAAAATATCAAAAATAAAGAACAAAACCTTCAAACTAAGCTTAAGAGTCTGATGAACAGTATTAGACAGGGTTAAGCTTAAGATAATACTAACAACACTTAAAAAGTCTTAAATTGAAGTGATATTGACCTCATTATGAGAAAGAAGCTTTGAAAAGCAAGGCAGTAGACGGCAGTATCCTCAAAGAATCTGGTGTTAACACTTTTCACTCAGAAGGCATTTTAAGATAGTTTGAATGGCTACATAAATAATTTTTTTAATTAATAGGGGAAGAATATTTCTTAGATTATAACTATACACACATACTGATATTCAGTAAAAGTATGTGTGTACATATTTTCTTTGTATTCATTAAAAATATATTTCAGTGAAGGTACAAACACTATTACAATTATAAACTATAATATAATAACACTATTATTATAATAAAACATTTGTGTATTAATTTCATAAAACACTTGAAATAAAAACTAAAACAGCCTTCTTTGAAATATTTTAATACCTGGTTTAAAAAATTAACATCCCCTAGTTGTCTTTTGGCTTCAGCCCAAGTTCGTTCAACTTTCAGAAGCACCATCACAGCTTCCATTACCATTTCCACTTTCTTAGGAGGACTTCCATATGACTTGATTTCTGTTAAATCCTTTTTATTCAAAGCATCTAAAGCCTGTTAATCAAACAATTAATGAAAAGTATAATCCTCCATTTAAATATTCTCTATAAGTTATTTGAATTAAGAAATAAATTTCAATGGCATAAATTATATTTTATCAGTTAGAATATTTTGATTTACAGTATCAAAAAGTTTTTTTTAGAATTAAAAAGGATTATGGAAAACATATTTGAGAATAAAATATAGTGCATGAGTAACAGCTACTTTTAATTGTAGAATTACTTAAGGCTAAATATCGGCATTGTTTTGATGCACTTATAATCAGTTACGTTTTGCTAAAAGTATTCTAAGTTTTACAGTGTTTAATGTATAAAATAAAAATATATTGAAAAAAAATAAAATGATGGAAGTAAATCCTCAATAATTTCTAAAACTTTGTTTAATGTAAGTTCAAAACTGGTTTGACAACAAAAATGACTTTATGAAGCATTAGAAAGGGAAATACAACAAAGGAGAAAATTTTTTTTAGGATTAGGTAGAGAAGAGTGTTAAGATATCAACAACTGGAAGAATATGGTGTAGGATAGGAAAAAGTGGCAGAGTTTATTCTGGAGGCCATGAGTCTACTTGAATTGTAATACCAGGGAACTAGTTATATATTTGTTTAAAATATTTTTTTATCTTTGCCCTAGTTATAAATAAAACAGGAGAGATAATTCACCTCTCAGAAGAATAAGCTTAGATTACCGCATTTAACTCTGGTGCCCCAGAATATGATCACTTTAAACACAAATTTCACAAAATGGTATAAACAAATGTAGCTATTTTAAATTTGAAAGTTAATGATTAAATTATAATGAAAATTAATTTCATTTTAATATTTTTTTCTGGCTCCCAGTGCATTTCTTGTAGTTAATTTAGTNATCAGGAAAATCAACCACTTCTAGTGCTTTTTAAAATTTTTCGGCTAGTATGATTTCTAGCAGGTGCCTGTAGGAATATTATCAGTTTTTGAACACTTCTCACATCAACTTATTCAGCTCCTTTTAAAGTACAGTTCTTAATTAATAATGCAAAAGCATCATATTTAATAATACAAAATTAAGCAAAAAAAGAATGTCTAATGATTTTGGCAGATCTCGAAATTACGGAAAATGTTCCAACATATTTGGATCATAATAGCCCAGAAACTGGATATGTTAAGGAAAAGCGGATTTCTCAGTGTTTCATGGATTTTAGGCCCATTTCAAAAGCAGCAGTAGATTAAAGGTTAGAAGAGGATCACTTATATGTATACCCTTGAACACAAAATACATACGTTCATTCAGTGAGGGAGACCCGCTCTTGGTACCCCTCTCTAAGTAGTACCCTTACGTTATTAACTTCATTGGAGATAAACAAATAAAATGAAAAGAAAAGTGGAGAGGGTGGGAGGGAGGAAGATAGGGAGAGAGAGAGAGAGAGAGAGAGAGAGAGAGAGAGAGAGAGAGAGAGAGAGAGAGAGAGAGACACACCCGTTCTCCATAGAGTCTACATCGTGAATGATCTGTTTAAAAAAATTTTTCTGACCGTTGTGGAAAGGAACGGGAAGCGGACGTAGGAGTGGGAAATGGATGTCTCATCTTGGTTTATACCGTCTCGGTTTAAGTGGCTTAAGGTTCAGGACATATTGCTGCAGGAAAGTGGGAGGGGAAAAAACTTTACCCCTAGATATCAGGATTGGCCATGGCCCATGGGTAACTATCTTGCCCCAGATATAGCTAATATCACCATGAATGACCTACTTTACACAGTCCTCCCTTCTTTCCTGAACGACATCTTTTTTATAAGAAAATATGTAGATGACCTCTTATTAATACTCAACCCAGAAAAAGTGCCAGAAAACCTCAATTCCATTAACTCTTACCATCCCCACTTGAAATTTACTATAGAACTGAAATCTATCAATCGACTCCCATTTCTTGACTTACTTCTAATCAGAAACCAAGACAGCTCCATAATTACAGACTAGTACACTAAACCTACATACTCAGAACACCTCCTACAAACTGAAAGACCCCATCCCTGATACTGATAGATGTAATGTCATTTACAAAATCCCCTGCGCCACTCAAAATTGTATGTCAAAATATATACCACACTTCTTGAGACTGAACCAAACCTTGAGAAGCGACTTTTAGCCGAGTCTATTTACATACATTTAGAACATAACCCCATTAATGACAAAACAGACAAAGACTGTATTTCTTCCGCATACAAAAATATTTTTCACATTTTAAAACAAAAATCATAATAAGACCACCCAATAGCTTTTTTTCACCTCCCACTTTCCTAAAGCGATAGGTCCTGAACCTTAAGCCATTTAAACTGTTTCATCAGTTCCCCACTCCTACGTCCGTTTCCAATTCCTTTCCACAACGATCAAATACAAATTTTTTAAACAGATAAGTCAAGATGTAGACTCTTTTGAGCACGGGTCTCTTTCTCTCTCTCTCCATCACCCTACTTGGTATGTAGACTTACGAATTTTATTAATAATTTTTTATTTACATTATGTTCAATATCAATTTTATTTACTCACAGTTTTATATTTTCATTCATTTTTCTTTGTTTGTTTATCATATATCAAAAGAGTTTCATATAATGGAATGTTATATATTCACAAACTTGAATGAAAGAAATATGAATATACAATTAAAAGAAGAAATCTGAATTTAAATTATGTTTATTATATATCAGAATAATACACACATCCACATATGGGCGCACCCACCCATCTATACATAGATAGACTGGTAAATCTCATCTATCCTGGGGGAGGGGGGCTGTCTTTTTTACATTCTTGGGGAAAAGAGCTATTCCCTTCAGGAATGAATAATACTCAAGTCTCCCATTAGTACAGTAATATGACTCCTAGTTTGGTAGCACTAAGACTACAGCATGCTCTCATAAGGAACTAATAGTTCAGTAAGAAAAACAGTGAGAACTGGGATTTGAACCCAGGAACATGCAAGTCAAACAAGCTAACCAACTATGGGTGACCCCCCCCCCCCANAAGATAGTTTTTAAATGACACTTTATTTTTTAAATATAGTAAAAACCTAAAATATTATTACATAAACTATATATTTATTTATTATTTAAATGACATCAAATTAAAAATTATTATTAATAAATAAAGATTTATGGACATAAAAAAAAAATTTAAGCTATTTAAAGGGCAAAAAAAAAAAAAAGAAGAAAAAAAGCCTAATTGTAAAGGATATTACTCAAATAAGAATGTAAATTACCTGCATGGCAGCTTCTAAGGCAGGCATGGCCTCCTTCAGATCTGCCATGGCTATGTCAGCTAGGCGCTGGCACTCCTGCTCTTCTGCTTCAATTACAACTCTCCGAGCAGACACCACCTTTTGTTTTTCATCTACTTCAACCTGCTTTAACTGGAGGCTTGCCATACATTCCTCACACTCTGTATTCTTTTCCTTCACTGTGAGATAATAAGTGCTAACAGTATTTAATCAAAGAGACAAATAAATTTATATAAACAAATATAAATTTCTTAAACAACAGAAAGATGTAATTTTAAACCATAAATAGAATTATTATAAAATTAAAATGCAAAAAAAAAAAAAAATGAATAAAAAAGCTGGAACAGCAATGTAAAGTGCTATATTACTAGCTATAAACTCAATTTGGGACCAGGGAATTCGAATTTGGAATTTGACTCGAGATTGCCATCTGATTTTGATTTTACTATAATAATTAAATTAAAATTAGTGATTATTAATGTTACTACTGTACCTCTTTTTATTATGACACTAATTTTCAGAATATATAAATTTATAAAAACCCTGGCTGAGGAAGAGACTTGTAACAGGTTTGTTCTAAAATAAAATAAATAGTGTCAGAAATGATAGGAATCAGAATAAAAAAGGTTAATAGAAAATAAATCATCTCTTACTTCACAGAGAAATAAACATAAAAGGACAAAAAATTGGCTAAGCTGAACATTTTTTAAAAAGGTGTGTGGAGAACAATGTTTGATCTTTATGATGAAGAAGAATGTTCTACTAACCAAGTATTACTATAGTACTACTGAATTGTCAGGAAGATTAGTTCATAATGTTTTAAGAAACGGAAATGGGAGAACATTTATGATGGAGCAAAGTGGCATTGCAGTGTTAAGAGTGAAATTCTTGCATAAAATACACTATTTAATGATGGGTAAAGCCTATAAACATTTTATCTATTTAGATGAAATATATACATATGAAATATATTTCAGAACCAAGCCAAGAAATTCAATTGGCTAGAATCAAACAAAAGAGGTGGACTGAGATGGTTCCAACAAAAAATAAGGGAGGCAAGAGGAAATAGATAAAATACTTCCCGTAATCAAAATAATGCACACATACACACACACTCATGCATGTACACACACATTTAAAATTGCTTACCACTTGCTTTTGCTTCTTCCAAATCAATAGCAAGTTTTTGAACTGTCTCTCGAGTTTCAATAAGCTTTAGAAGCCCACCTTGTAGCTTCACTGCCTGATAAGCCAGCTCAGAGCGTTTAACATTTAAGTTCCTATAAAAAGTTTTACATTAGCACTATTTTAAAATCTTAAAAAAAAAAAAAAGTCTTAAACTTAAACAAACTATTACATTTTTCAAATGTCCTAAAATAACAATAGGGCAGTCAATAAAGGGGAAGTAGAGAACATGAGGGTGAAGAGAAGCATTTAATATTAATTAAATTAAAATAATTGTTAATATTACTATTACACCACTTATCATTACGACACTAATTTTTAGAATTTCACATCTATAAATGTAGTAGGACAGAATTATTTTCGCTCTTGGAAAGAGGAAATGAAATCTACAACGCGAAAAACTTGGTGAAAAATTTAAAAGATACAGAGCAATGCTTTTTTTCTATTTGATAGACTCTAATTTGATGACTAAATTTATATGTACTGATTATTGACGAATATGAAAACTTTATTTTGTTACTAGCAACCAAACTGTGTTAGTTTATAGCTTGCAGAGTGTATACCTAATTTCATGTGCCCTAAAACTAAAAATTACTTAATATATGACCCCCTCCCACAATAATACTCTTTCCATAAAAATTGGGAGATGTTTTCCACCTTATCTAACAAAGGGAAGCTGGTGAGAAATATTAAGATTCCACAATCTGCCAGCACAGGTAAAAGTTTATTTTTCCTCCACATTTATGAAATTAATAAATAAATTATTAAATATTTTATTTGGTTGTGGTTTTTTTTATCCCACGTAAATTTTAAACAATTAATGAGAGGGAATAGAATAAAAAAATCTATCTGTCCCAGCCAGGACGCGAACCTGGATCACCTGCTTGCCGGGCCGGTATGCTTTTATTCTATTCCCTCCCATTAATTGATTAATAAATTAGCTTTCACATCACTTTTACTTATTGAAATACACTTTCCTAAACTCAAATTTCCAACTTTCTCTGGATTGATATTTCTTGCAAAACAAAATGAGTCAAGTGAATAAGTTAGACTATGAACAAAAGGTGAGCAAGTTTTTAAGAGATTTTGAATATTATGTATTTTGTAAAAAAATAAAATAAAAATGTTAGTAAAATTCTTTAAAGAAGAAACCTTGCCCTATTTATTAGTTGATAAGATAGTTTTTAAATGACACTTTATTTTTTAAATATAGTAAAAACCTAAACCTCTCCCTCTATAACCATAAGGTTTCTAGGTAAGGGCAGGCACATTTTTTTAAATATATTTTTCTCCAAAGTTATCCTTAACAAATCTCAAAGTTAAATGATTGACCAATTAATGCAGGGGAATAGAATAAAAAATCTATCTGTTCCAGCAAGGAACAGATAGATTTTTTTAATTTTCAAATGATTGACTTTTTTTGGTCTATAAAAGTTTATGAATTTCATTTTTATTATATATTCTAATCATATTTTACATTAGATTGTGAAAGATAAAATTTTAAATTATCGAAGACGTAAATGTTGGCAACACTGTTATGGTGACTTTAAATCTGACTATAGACAACTGAACTTCAGTACTCATCAGCTTACCACAGAGTAAATAACATGACAATAACCTCTAATTTATTGTGGAACATACTATGTTACATTAGTAAAGTAATTAGAGTATTACTTTAGCTGCAATCATATTACTTGACCACATATTCAAATCAAACTGAAAAACTAAGTTCCCAAATTTTGATAGAGCATATACTGGCTTTTCCAAGAATAAAAGTCATATAAATGTAACAACATGAATATTAAACGAATAAAGTTATTCAACATAAAACATCAATATGACTAACATTGCACATTTTGGACATCCTTACGCTAATCAATTTAATTTCTATCATAAAAATTTTAAAAAATACTCCAAGGAAACCTCCAAGTCTCGGCTTTTCTTAGCATCATGAGTCATTACTGGAGAAATAACAATACATATATACAATATACTGTATACAATACAGTACTATCAAATTCTTATTTCACCAAACCACTCTTATTCACTAATTCACTTCTTATTTCACTTATTCTTTGTCCCTACAGTATAAATTTAATTTAAATAAAGACTTCTTAATTTATTTCTTTTCCCACTGTAAAGACAACAAATAACTACTTAATTTTAAAGAATTATGATTTAATAAAAAATAAAAACTCCCCTATAACTATAACTTAAGTTAACATTAACTTGGGGAGTAGTTTACCTACTTAAAACCAAAATATCTGTGTATAAGGAAGTAAATAATAGTTTTATTAAATTAAAACATTTTGGTCCAATATTTTAAAAGCTAAAATTACATTATGAAGGACAAACTATCCAATTTGAAGTCATAGACTACATAATATATTTAATTATTTAATAATAATTGCTTCTTACTTTTCATGTAGTACTCAGAGGTAGAATTTAATTAAAATTACAATATAATAATTTTCTTCATACAAATATCTCCAATATAATAAGTTATTATTATTTAAATCCTGATAAAATAGTTTGGCATAATGGTCTAATGTATGGGACTAATCAGAGAATTTAAAACATTATTTTTTGTTGCCACAATTATTGGTGACCTGTGTCAACTTGATTATCAAATAAATAATGGATAAACGATTAAATGCTAGGGTATAGAAGAAAAAAAAAGGATAATTCTGTTTAATAATTACCACTTATGTGAGCAGCTTACAAGTGCTCCTATCAAATAACAAGGGACCACTGACCTCACAAAATTGAAGTGCACCCATGTATGTTTGTAACATTCATAAAAAGATAGTAGATTTTGTTTATTAACAACAATGAGGATTATTGTAGAGAAGGGAAAAAGAGGGTGTAGGGGCTTTATGTCAGTTAGTAGGAAAAATAAAAAAATATAGGTTAAAAAGTATAAATCATTATTTGAGATAAAAAAAAAAAAAAAAGGAATGCTGCAAAAGATTAAACCTTCTAAAAAATCTTTCAAAAACATCATGGGGAGCAGATAGAAAATCTCTCCTCATGATATTTAAAAGCCTCATAATATCTAAAATAGACTATGGCAGCATGATCTACTCCTCAGCTAGACAAACCCATCTCATGCACCTGGACACGATTAACCACTTGGGACTTCAGGGCCAGTCCAATCATGAGCCTCTACTCCGAATCTGGAGTTCCTCCACTTTTCATTCGCCGGAAACTGCTATCCAGCTCCTACTTAGCTAAATTACTTTACCAACCAACAAACCCAGCTTACAACTACATATTTGAGCCCAAATATCTTACATTATATCAACAAAACCCACAACGCCCAGCCCCATTAGCGATCCACCAGAGGAGCATGATCTCCTCTGCCCCAACAGTAAACATACAGGAATACGAAACTGAAGAACCCCCGTGGAAAAGAAAAATCCCCATAATTGACCTACGATTAACAAATCTCAACAAAATTACACCACAAGCGAAAAACTAGGAAAAGTAAATGAAGTTATAAAAGATTACTCAAATAAAGAATTTTTCTTCACAGATGGCTCAAAACACGAGGAGAATGTAGGCCTAGCAGTAGTCTTTAAAGACCACAAAATGCTGCAAAAACTTCCACCTATGGCTTCAATATTCACGGCTGAAATGCAAGCACTATGCCTAGCTCTCTATCATACCATTACATCAGACAAAAAAGACTTTATCATATGCTCCGACTCGCTCTCTTTTCTAAAAAGTATAAAAAATGATAAAAATCAAGGTCTCCTACAAAAAAAATTTTTTCATTCGCACCCTTGAAGAGCAGGACAACACTCCTGTGGGTACCATCACACACAGGTATAAGGGGAAACGAGATGGCTGATAATGCAGCTAAAGAAGCAGCCCTTAAGGACACCCCACCCACAAACATTGTAGAACCCAGAGATGTCAAGACTTGGCTTAAAATAAAAACTTATTTGGACTGGGACACTCTCTGGAAGTCCGAATCGAACAATAATAAACTGCGAAGAATTAAGAACACCACTAAGGAGTGGTCCACATCGAACCGGGAGAACAGAAGAGAAGAAGTCGTACTAACCAGACTTAGAATAGGTCACACCAATCTTACCCACATGCATCTAATCACTAAAGATCAACCGCCAATATGCCCTAAATGTAGCTCTCAAATGAGCGTTCAACATTTCATCGAGGAATGCACATATTACACTAATCTATTTACATGCAAAAACCTCCCAAGACAACTGTCGGCATCCCTGGCAAACCATGAATCCAATGTAGGCAAACTTATGTGCATCTCAAGAGAAACAGGCATATATGAAAAAATTTAATTAACCCAACAGTCAGGGGGTAATAACCATGATGTTGATCGCCCTATAATCTGATCCTAATCCTAATCCTAAAAAAAAAAATATTAAATTTTATGTGCTAAGACCCCGTTAATTATGTTAAGTTTTTCTATAAATTATAAAAACTTCAAAATCTCATTTCGTTGATGTTTTAAACATCTATAAAATTTAATTTGGTTTGTCATAAAAATGTTGCTGCTTTAATGCTGGATAGTTTTCTGCTTTGAAAACTAAATATAGTAATTAGTTTTGAAAACTGCTAGAGTAATTATAAAATGAACGTATCTTAATGTTTCATTTAACTACTTACTCTTTGTATTGGGCCACTAGTTCTAGGAAATTGCTAGGAGTGACATAGTTATGTCTTTTGAACTGCAGCAACATTTCTTGAGAAGCTTCAGACACTGAGTGGTGTATTGAGGCGCAGACTGAAGAAATACAACCTCTAAGAACCAGCTGAAAATGAAACGTTCATCAATACCAAAATAAAAATGAGTGTTTTATTGTTTATTCAATTTTAAATATTATGAGATCTTGACCTAGCCTTTAGTAATAATAATTAGGAATGGATACACACACACACACACATATATATATAGTGTGTGTGTGTGAAATGTAAGTATAGATCATTAACGTCTGGCGCCAAGTTCATCTAAGTACCATATGAGGCGGTCAAAGATCCCTCGGGTCTATAAGTACAAAAAACGAAAACATATATGTGTATTTATAGTAGTCAAATTTACCCTGTTCTTTTTTTAAAAATATTTAAGACATTTAAATTTTTTNATTATATATATATATACACACACACTATTCATGGAGTTCCTATGTGATTAACTTTTTATGTTCTCTTTATTCATCTGCTAGGGTTTCACCCAAGAACTAAATAATGAAGGATTCTTCAAGGAAAATTCTTCTAGGAAGTGACAAAAAGTAGAGTAGCATTTAAGCACAAAGATAATTTAGCTCAATGCTGCAATGATAAACATAAACCTCCACTCACTAAAGACAATGAGATGAATTAACTACTGCTCAGAAATGCTGTACAGATTGAAGTGTGTAACACCCAAAGAACATACTAAGTTGGATATGCAATGCACAGAAGACATTCAAAATGATGCTGAGCTTTTAGACTTATACAAGGTTGAGAGCATTTTTCTAAATCTCATACAAGGTCCTTGTCTTGAGGAAATCAGTCAGTGTCCTGGAATGTGGTGGAGAGGCATTAGAAATGGCTTTGCATGAGAACATACATACAATTTGAGAAGCAGAGAGTAGGCCAAAAGAGCGAATAAGTCCATTATTTGTCCATTGCAAAAATGGAGAATCAATTTGATTGTGCAAATTGTAGAAGAAAAGTCCTTCTACCTTGGAATACAAAGTGCTCTCAAAAATATCAAATTTGAGGCTTAGATTTTAACCAGAAAGAGAGCTAGGCCAATACCTAGCAGAACTTAGATAAAAATGATCAACAATTGACCAGCTTTTTGAATTAAGATGACTATGGAAAAATGCGTGAAGCATAAAATTATTACTCATTGTTTATTTATTGACTTGAATTAAACATATGATATCCTAGGCAGACAATTTCTGGTCATTCTCTGGAGTATTTGCAGGACCTTGTTAGTGTATAACCACAGATCTTTCTGAGAAACTTCAAGCCAAATGGTGTATAGCAAGAGAACATCCTGGCTTATTTCTTTTTCAATTTGGCTGGAGAAGAAGCAGTGAATACATACAAACCAAATTCAATTTGTTTGGCTTACTTGTTCAACCCTTTAAATATGCAGATGAAAATGACATTATGGAAGGGTTTTGAAGGAAGTATTCCTCCAAGGGACACTATAGCTAAGTGTCAATATGACATTTATGAATCAACATGTATTTATGAATTGGAGTAAGGAACATGGAAGGACTTTACAAAATTTATCAAACAAGTTTGAAGAAAGAAAAATTTTTGTATATCTAAAATCAGAACTCAGCTCGAATTGGCTCTCTATTAGACTTGAAGAGGAATTCCTCTTTAACTGGAAAAGGTAAAACTGTATAAAATACTTATGGGTCCTGTACTTGCGAATGAGTCAGAGGCATGGGCAACTATGAATGCTGATTCAGTATTCTAATAAAAAGTGCCTTGCTTTATATATATGACCCTGTATAAGGAAGAGCAAATGGAGGCAACATAAAAATCGAGAGCTGCTACACCTGTTTTATTAGGCAAGTTATGTTATTATAATTAGCTGTGAAAGTTGTGAAAGGGAAGTTCCATAGAACAAGAAGAGTCCAAAGAACAAGAAAGAATAAGGTGGCTTTGAAATATGACCAGGAATTGAAGGAAACTCTTCTAACCTGAAACTAGTAGACTGCAGCTTACATAGATTGTGATAACTGGTTGAGGCTATTGGAGGAGGCCCAAAACCCATTCCATTGTTATGGAATGCAATTCATTAAAATAATTAAAAAGAAAGAAATAAATACTTAAAGCCTCAAATTATAATCTACTTATCAATAAAAAAAATAATTTATTTTCATATTTATACACTAAAGAACATTAATGTTTATATTTAGTTGATGAATATGTTAAAGATATAAATTTTCTAACTGAATATATAGGTTTGAATTAAAAAGTTAAATTGAAGAATTGATGAAAATTGAACAGAAATCGGCAAAATATTTCCACAAGTATCATTTTTATTTGGCTACTCTGGCAAATTTATTTATATGCTTTGACAAAATGTAGGTTTATATTTGCAGTTTTCATTGTCCATGTTGGCAATTATTGAACATGGATGGTTAAACTTACTTTTATTTTTTGACAAAATTATTTGAATTGGTCAGTTAAAGGAGGGAAAAATGTAATAAAATTGTATACAATAAATAATTTTAGGCAGTAGCTAGCATTTAGTTATGCAGTTCTAATTTTAAATTGTTACTTTATTGTTTTGTAGCATGCCTATTCTTATTAATTTTAATACCATTATATGCCCTTATTAAGCATGTTTGCATATAAAAATTACTTAATTTTAATAATGAAAGTATTATTTATATATTATTAATGAAAATCAAAAGGAGTAATCATTGCACAAAGAGACAAAGTGAAAAAAAAAGATAATATGCCTATTATTTTGAGCCTGATCAGTTCTGTTTTGTACTGAGCTTGCACTTTATTAGTATCTTTTCAATACTAAATATTTTTCAATAACCTTTACTAAAACATAGATAAAATTTAACATTTACAAAACAAATGATTATTTTTTTTAGTATAAATAAATGTTTGGGAAAATAAAGGTAGGTAGGTATTTTGTAGTTTTTTGTGCTTCCGGTCAATAGTTTACTTCTTTCAACAAAAGTTTGGGGCACCTACTGTATGTTCACCTCCTATAAAATAACATATCAACATAAATTTTTAATCTGTGGAAGAACTTTAAAAGGGTACAGCAAATTCACAAGTTTTTTTAATAGGACTTTTTTGAAAAACCATTGTTAACATGAATAAAGGTAAAGTTAGCAAAACAAAAAAATGGAAAGAGTGTTTTCCCATAAATTTTAACAAACATTATCACTAAAAAAAAATGTAACTTTTCATTGATACCACAGTAGTAATGCTTTTATTACTACAATATATCTATTATTTTTACTAAAGCTTAAAAAAAATTTGTATAGCTAATAAGAAATAAAAAAAAAATAGAAAAATTTATAGCTCTTAAGAATCTAAGGTTATCTTCAACAACAATGAACCATAAAGCTGTAGTTTTCTTAAGTAAAACTGCTTCACTGACAGTCTTTTTGACACCGATTTGAATGATATTTTCCAGTTAAGAGTTTTGAAGAATTTTAGTCATTCTAAGAATATACATAAATATAAAGTGTTTATTCTTAGATGATTTTAGTTGGGGTTCAGTCAAGGTAGATCCAAAAAACACAAATTTAAAAAAAATGTATTTTTTAATAAAGGATCATCTCCCAACGTTTCGGCTTACATTGTAAGCCATCTTCAGGGCTATCATGAAGATGAGTGAGGACGTCCTGTCCCTAAGTTCACATTTCCATGACATTATAAAGTGTTTATATTAATCAAAATATTACTAAATACATAATATTGTCTTAAACAAATCATACACACAAATCTGCACTAAACAAACTTCTAGTAACTTCAATCATGTTATAAGTAGAGACTACTACAAATTTTTATAAATCTATAGACTATAGATCTTGTACATAATCTAAAGGGGGATATTTTCACTAATTAATCATCATACCTATAGTAAGTCATTGCCATTGCCTGCCATCCTAATGACAGGAATGCTAACTATAGATCTCTAAATGAATAGGGGGACAAAAAAGGCATTAGGTGTAACATAACTTACCTGCAATTTAATAACTTCTTCAGAATCTTTCATAGCCTAGAAAAAATTAAGTTGATTAAAATAATAAAATACTTTTTTTTCCATATTATTTGAGAAATTACACTTACAATAAAAATTAACAAGAAATTTTGTTCTAACTTCATAATTTACAAAAGTAAAACTCTCATCTTAAATACAAAGTTGCTTAAATACTAAGATCTAGTATCTTTGAATTTATGTGTAAAGCTAATTCCAAAAGGAAAAAAAAACCCAGTAAAAATGAAATTTTTTTAAATTAATCATCTTTATGTCCTGTCCTGGAACTACCTTTTTTAATAATCAAGATGAAAGTTTTATGTATTTCTGGGTCACATTTCTTTAGTATTCAGCTTAAATAATAAAATAAATTAGTTTAACAAGCTCTTTAAATTTCTTTACTTTAGCATACAATTTCAAATGCAAATGCCATGCTACCTCTCTCATGCCCTCAAGTAGCACAAGATCAGAACAACATACATCACGGACAAAAAAAAAAAAAAAAAAAAAAAAAACACCTAGTTAGAAAGAATAATTATTACTGCTGAACAATTAGAGAAGTTACAGAGATCATAAAAATCCAAATTAAGGAAGAAGGATATACTCTAAGTCAAAATTGGAAACCAACATTATCAGTAAGAAAAATACACACAGCTGCCAGTGATAACAGAGACTAGACTTAGTAAAAAATCTGGTCCTAGGCACTTATAAAAACCCTCGGACCTGAAATGACTGACATTCTAATTTCAGCTATGAAGAATCCATCACATGTTGTGTGAAAGCTCGGCAAAATTAAACTTTCGACATGGTGGAAGAAGTACTTATGAATAAATTTTTTTCTTAAATTGAAATAGTAAATGAGATTGCTTATTTACTAATTCAATTTAAGCAATTGAAAAAAAAAAAGAAAGAAAAAGTGTCCCTTTGATCCATCCCCTACGTCAAAGGGACAACAGAGAAGATCGCGCGAATACTCAAAAATCACAAGATAAGAACAACGTTTAGCACGGACAGAAAAATAACAGACATCCTTCCGAAACCTAAGGATAAACTTGGACTCCGAACTCCAGGAATTTACAAAATTCCCTGCTCCTGCGGAACTTCTTACATCGGTGAAACCGGAAGGACGATAGATACACATATTAAAGAACACATTGCAGAGACATCAAACACGGACGCACAGAGAGGTCAGCTCTAGCAGAACACTTCGCCAACACCTGCCATCACATCAAATTCGAAGACATTTCAATACTGGCCCGGGAAAGCAACTATTATCGGCGAACCATCAGAGAAGCCATCGAAATAACCAAGAATCCGAAAAATATCAATAGAGAAGACGGATACAGACTGAGCAAAAACTGGAAACCAGCGCTAATTAACAAGAGGATCCAACCAATCAGTGACCAGCCACCTGACTACTCCAGAGACCAGCCGCCAGAATACAGTATCAACCAATGGGAAGGCAGGCTTCGCCCAAAAACCGGACTGCGCCGGGATTATACACCACCTGGTGTATAAAACATGGTAATTATATACCACCTGGATTTTAAAAATCTCTTTTACAACTCTCATTCTCTTTTCAGCCCTGAAGAAGCCATTACATGATGTGTGAAAGCCCGGCAAATAACACCAATTTGACATGGTCCAACCCGGAAGAAGAAACGGTAAAGAAAGAAAAAGTGTTCACCAGGAAGTAGTAAAGCTTTTCCTACTATTTTTTAAGAGTTTATTTCGAGTTTAACTTGAAGATGGACAGTTATATTCTAGGAAACTTAAGAAATTAAGAGGGTGAAATCTGATAACTCGGCCAATGATAAATGAAAAAATTATAAAAAGTAAAAGAAAAAAGAGAAGCAAAACTCAGGAGCAATCTGTACAATTTTAGGGAAAAAAATACCCTGTTTATTATACAACCCATAATGACCATTAATTTATGAAAACAAACATGCAAAGCTGAAGCCAAATTAAATTGATTGATTGAATATTCACTAAAAAAGCTTACAATGGATTTTCCAGAGATTGATTTGACCATATCGACTTCTTGCATAAATTTGTTTGCTACTTCAAGTAAAGCTTCCTCAGGCCAGTCTTGAAACCAGTCAATCGTGGTGCACCCAATAAGAGATGGGTACTGTCGCAAGCGCAATCTGAAAGGAAACCTAGGGTATTAAATTCCTTCTTTTCACACTATAGAATATTATTATGTACATGTTTATTAGTAATATATATATATATA